>CANUEY010089100.1:0-10571 GCA_948099555.1 Croton setiger
AGATGGCAAAAAACTATGTGTTGATCGGTGATATTCTGTATAGAAGATCCTGGGATGGAGTGTTGTTACGATGCATTTCTGTGAAAGAAGGAGACGATATTATGGAGAAAGTGCATGGAGGAGTATGCGGCACTCATTTAAGTGGAAAATCACTGGCTAGGAAGATATTGAGACAAGGGTACTTTTGGATTTCCATGGAGCGGGATTGTATAGCTTATGTCAGAAGATGCTTGGAATGTCAGATGCATGGTGATCTTAGTCACTTACCAGCATCGGAGCTTCATCCTACAGCAAACTCTTGGCCTTTTTCAGCTTGGGGAATTGACATAATTGGGAAAATCTACCCACCAGCATCCAATGGACACGAATTCATTGTGGTGGCAGTTGACTATTTTTCCAAGTGGATTGAGGCTCAGTCTTTTAAGAAGTTGGGGGGGAAGCAGATGGCCAGTTTTATTGAAAAGTCAATATTCTGCCGTTATGGAATTCCTCATCACATAGTATCTGATAATGGTGTACAGTTCCAGGGAGAGGTGGAAGAGTTATTGAAAAGATACAAAGTGGAGCATCAGAAGTCTTCTCCTTACCGGCCTCAAGCAAATGGAGCAGTGGAAGCAGCTAATAAAGAGATTAAGAAGATTTTGCAGAAAACAACCCAGACATATCGAGATTGGGCGGATAAGCTGCCTTTTGTCCTCTGGGGGCATCGTACTACTACAAAGTTAGTTAATGGAGCATCCCCTTTTGAGTTGGTGTATGGAATAGAAGCAGTGTTGCCAATTGATTTGGAAAAACAAACCTTCAGGGTATGGGTTGAGTCTGGCATTTCAGAGCCGGTTTGGGTGAAGAAAAGATATGAAGATTTGGTATTATTGGCCGGGAAACGATTAGATGCAAGATTTCAAGATCAGATAAGAAAGAGAAGAATGGCTCGTTTTTACAATAAACGGGTTGATCCGAAGGCATTGAAACCAGGAGATCTGGTCTTAAAGCAAATGAATCCGGGGACAATTCATCCAGGAGGAAAGTTCAAGCCTAATAGGGAAGGCCCATTCGTGGTGAAAAAGATATTTTCCAAAGGAGGAGTACGGTTGTCGGATCTGGAAGGCAATGAATTTGCACAGTTAATCAACATCAACAGGCTCAAGCGGTTCTTCGTCTGAGATGATGATTAAAAAAAAGAAAAAAGAGAAAAAAAAAGAAGAAGAAAAAAAAAGGAAAAAAGTAAAAATGAAAGGGTAAAAAAAATTAATCAGCCAGTGCTTGTATTAAATTTATTTCGATGCTTTGTAGTAATATCCTTGGACGTGTTAGTAAATGATTTTTGAAATGAATAAAAGAATCAGTTTGAAAATTATTCACAGATGTTCGTTAAGGTTTATTATCAACATTATTTTTCAGAATTTCTTTTCTGAATAAGTTTGCAATGTTTATGATGAACGTTGAATACATGTTGTAAACTTCTTGTGTTTTGATGTTACTCCCATTTTTTTAGACGTTCGTTGGATATAAGAATGAATGATTGTATAAAAAAGGTTCATGTTTAAGATGTTTTCTTAAGTTGAATGTTGTGGTTGTTTGTTGCTGGTTAATGTATGTGATGTGTTCTTGTGAAGAAACTGTAAAGTATGATGGTTGTCCCCGGTAGCTGTAAAAACTATTTCTGTTGGAAGAAATGAAGAATTGTGTTGACTAATGACGATAGTTATTTGGTGTGTTCTTTTTGAACGGAAGAGAAGTTGAGATGGCAAAGTTGATGAATGGAAACGTTTGCTAAGAGAGATTGAAGTTCCTTGTGATTGGTTTGACCATTACTTCAGTGATTGTTTTCCATCCTAGCCTTGACGCGGAGCTAATCCAGGAGGAGTCGTTGGAGGCAGATGCCTTGGGGAAAATGAGCATACATGCATACATGACTAACTTAGCATGCATTTTGCATTTTCTCGTTTGGATTTTCAGGAATAAAACAAAGCTCAAGCAAGAGTTTATTCAAATAAAAGATAGTAGAGATACAGGAAAGTACACAACAGACTAACAAATAAAAGCAACACAACACAATAGACAACACCCTCAAATAAAGAAAGTAAAAGCAGCTGGTTTGCAAGCAGAAAATCATTCCTCCTGAGATTGGACCTACTCAACATAGTTTGGTACAGCAGGCAGTCCACGCAATAACGCAACTGGGTATCTAACCCGTGCATTCCACTGGGTTTGCAGACGTTCGATCAGACGTTGAGAGATTGGACTGATTTGAAAGTTTTGTAAGACTGGAATTCCTTGGGTTTGCCCAAATTGTCTTTGAAGACGGTCAGGGAAGTAGGCCATGGAATGGGTCAAGCTACAATAAATCACGTAGCGTACCAAATGAGTTTCAGCAGTCACCATAGTCAGCCGCCACCAAGGGCAGATACACCGCATGGATTGAGAGTTAGCAAAATTCATATTTGTTGTTCCCAGTTATTACGGAAGTTCATCAGGAGTCTGCGGCGTTGGAAACGGTTGGATCGATAACACCTCAGTTGATCGTCAGAAATAGGAGCCACTAGACCCAGTTTCTCGTAAGCCTAATTCTGTGAGAAGGAAGAAGTTAGTTTGAAGTGTTTGAGCTATAAAATGATTTTGGTGGATGAAAAACTACCTGCAGAAGGATCGGGCAACCCCGAAGCGGGATGTTTATGTCTGGGTATACAGCAGTATCGTTGACCCAGTTCATGGTTTCTCCGAGAATCAGGAGAAATGGTATTCGATTCCCAAGGGCGATTTGGCGGGCTACGGACAGGAGATGAATGCTGCCATAACCGTTAACAAGACTCACCATTGCAAAAACATTTGAGAGAAGATAGCAGAAGCAGTGACTCCATTGGGGTGATCCGTTAAAGTTGTAAACCTGCTATAAGAACGGAGCCAGAGGAACGTTTTATGGATATGGCATATTAGCATCCGGGAGAATGGGGATGGGTGATTCCCTAAGGAGATTTTCAAGACTAGTGTTTGGTGATGGGGGCAAAGCAGGATATTCTTCTTCTAATGGAGAATAGTCCATGATGGCGCAAAACTCTTCATACAGCGAAGAGATCTCGCAATCAAGGAAGCGGAATGACATGCTTCGTGGATAGAAGCGGAAAATCAGCCAGTTGAGAAAAGGCAAATTCAGGTGGAGTTGAAAGTATGTCAAGATCCAACGAAAACAACTTAAACGGTTAGCTTGCCAAGTATCGTCAGTAAATGTGTGGAGTACAGCTAGCAAATCATTTTGATAATCCATTGGAAGAATTGAAAGAAAAAAAAATGAATGTCAAGGTTGAGAGATGAATAGATGAGGAGTTGAAGAGCTTGGGATGGAGAAAATAGATGTCACTAGATGCCTATTTATACAGGTAGGAAGCAGTGGAGTGAACTGAATGCATTTGGAGAATATCAGACGTGTTGATGAAGTGAGGGTAGTACGTTGGCAGTATGAAGCAGTACTTGTGGCATGTGAGTTCTGAACCTCTGGAACGTGGTATGTCAGTACAACATTAAGTGAAATAGTAATTGGAATGTCAGATTGTAGAAGAAGCTATGTGTGGTTGTAATGATTCAGACCGACAGTAAGGATCATATGCACAATCAGGCGATTGAAGCATCATCACCTTCTTGTGTAGGGGGCAATCAATGATAAAATCAGAGGTTAGAAACAAATGAAATCCAAGTAATTGAAAGTGGGGAAGCCACTTGCATAGTGGTGGGATCTCCGGTGTGCTGTTGACAGATCAGATAATTGAAAGTGGGGAAGCCACTTGCAAAGTGGTGGAATCTCTGGTGTGTTGTTGACGGATCAGATAGTTGATATTGGAGAAGTCATTTGATAAAGTGGTGGGATCTCCGAGGCCTTGTCCTCACATAAACTTTGAGTTTGAATATGATTGTGGAGTGGATAGTGGAGGAGCCATTCTAGCTGAGAGTGGTGGGACCTTCGATGCCTTATGCATCTGTCGATTGTGTAGTGGATTGTGGAGGAGCCATTCCAGCTGAGAGTGGTGGGACCTTCGATGCCTTGTGCATCTGTCGATTGTGTAGCGGATCGTGGAGGAGCCATTCCAGCTGAGAGTGGTGGGACCTTCGATGCCTTGTGCATCTGTTGATTGTGGAGGAGCCATTTCAGCTGAGAGTGGTGGGACCTTCGATGGCTTGTGCATTTGTTTATTGTGTAGCAGATCATAGAGGAGCCATTCCAGCTAAGAGTGGTGGGACCTTCGATGCCTTGTGCATCTGTCGATTGTGTAATGGATTGTGGAGGAGCCATTCCAGCTGAGAGTGGTGGGACCTTCGATGCCTTGTGCATCTGTTGAGTGTGGAGGAGTCATTCCAGCTGAGAGTGGTGGGACCTTCGATGCCTTGTGCATCTGTCGAATGTGGAGGAGTCATTCCAGTTGAGAGTGGTGGGACCTTCGAGGCCTTGTGCATCTGTCGAGCGTGGAGGAGTCATTCCAGCTGAGAGTGGTGGGACCTTCGATGCCTTGTGCATCTGTCGAGTGTGGATGAGTCATTTCAGCTGAGAGTGGTGGGACCTTCGATGCCTTGTGCATCTGTCGAGTGTGGAGGAGTCATTCCAGCTGAGAGTGGTGGGACCTTCGATGCCTTGTGCATCTGTCGAGTGAGGATGAATCATTCCAGCTGAGAGTGGTGGGACCTTCGATGCTTTCGGCATCTGTTGATCGTGGAGGGGCCGTTTTTATAACGGTTGGGACCTCCGGGCAATTATCTTCGGATAAACGCCATCTATCAAAATTCAGTCGTCAGTTAAGAAGAATCATCATCAAGTTGTGGAAGAGTCAAAGTCATCGGATTCAATCACAATACCAGGTAAGTTTTCTTTTCCCCTGCGTCAATTGTTACTTTGACAAAATTTGTGTGAAACACAAATTTTATCAAAGTGGGGGCAAACTGTTGACGCTTTAACTTTTGTCCCAAAAAGTACCAGTGATGATAACTTGCTAATGTTCGAAGAAGTTTCCAGAAGTTTCCTTAAACAGCTTACGATCGTTCAATTCCCAGAACGTTTTGAGTGTTGCTATCCTATTTTTAAAATGGTTGATTGTCTTTAGTGGTCAAGAAAATACTTTTTCCCCAAAAATATATGATCAATTCATTTTCTTCTTAATTTTAAAAAGTTTTTTAGAATTTAAAAATAAAAAATGATAAAAATCCTAATGTTAGTTTGATCTTCCTTTTATAAAGAATTTTTGATTCTAATATCAATTTTTTGTTTAGCTTTTGTTTAAAAATAATTTTTGAAACAAATTTTATATCTTTGTTTTGAAGAAAAATTGAATTAATGAAGAAAATGGAGTGATTTGGGAGAAAATAGAGAAAAGGGATGAAATTGAAGGAAAAAGAAAGATGATGGGTGAATTGGAGGGAAGGAAGGGCGTAATTGCACACGGAGGTGAAGTTTGGGGGTAAAAAAATAGGATTTTGGAAAGTTGAGGGGTAGAAAGCGGAAGGGTTGAAAATCAGAATTCAGAACGACATGCCGTTTTAGCCAGAAAGAAAATGACAGAAGAAAGAGTGGCACGTTGAAAGGGTGAAAACGACTTGTCGTTTGGTTAAATGAAAAAGCAAAAAATAAAACGGCCACGTTTTGATATGGAACGTCGTCGTTCCATATCAAAACACAGCAGTGCCTTCATTCTGTCTGAAACAAAACAAACTGAGTACAGAAATTGAATTTGGGGTTTAGGGTTTCTGCGGACGAAATTGAAAACAGAATGAGAGTACAGAAACAATTGAGTGCGAAATTGAAAATGAAAATGAGAGAGAGGAGTGAAATCGAGTGGAAGAGAGTTGAGCGTGAGAGAGGATAGTAGTGGAGCAGAAAATGGAGAACCAAAATGGGAATTGGAGAGTAACAGATTGCTAACACTAAAGGATAGAGATGGAATGGAAGTGGAGAGGAGCGTAGCTAACCAAGTTGTGTCGTACGAACAATCCAGAAAGAAAGAGCGTTGGACAGATGGACGAATGAGAGTGGAGGGACTGGTGTTGGCACCTATAAGAGGTGGAAGCCATCGAAGAAGGCAAAAGGGGGGGATTCTAGAAACGAGACTGTGATTCTGCAAAGGAGGAACATCCAAAAAATTTGAGGTTTGCTGGAAATTCCATAGTTTCTTTTTGAATTTGTAGAATCATTTTCTGTCGATTTCTATAATCCATACTTCAGTTATGGATTCAAAATCAATTTGAATTCCAGAATTGAAGTTTCTTAAAACTTTTTCTGTGCATTTTCCTTTCTGTAAACAAACAATCTGTATTGAATTTCTGGAATTGGACGAAGCTGTAAGGAACGTTTTTGATTCTGTAAAGAACAGTTGGGCATTAATCTGAGGTACTGTCTATTTCTATTTTTCCTTTCTATTTCAGTTTGATTGTTCAATATGAATAGGTTAGTCTGGGAACCAGACTGAGAAATATGTTGTTTCTGTGAATTACCTTTTGAGTGTAATGTTTTTTATTCCTGGCAATAAAATTTAGCTGATAACATTGCATCCAAGAAGGATATAACATTCATATTAATCTGCTTAGCATATTCTGCTTAGAACAAACAAAGTTCTGGTTGCATTATGGTAGCTTCCTTTTGGGTCAGTTTCTAGGTTTTTTTTTATCTGTTAATATATGATGTGGGTGCTTCTGGATTCTAAGTTTGTAATGTCTGTTGAGCCAGAATGTTTAAATTTAACTTGCTGTTTCTATTAAATGTTGCTGAACTTTGATCATGGATTGTTCTTCCCTGAATCAATTCCTACTGTTTATGTTCATGTTGATGGGTTATATATATTAATCATGTTGATGAATCATTGCTTGGATCTGCATCTCATTCCTGAAAGTTGTTCATAGTTTACATTCATTTTAGATCGGATCTGTCAAATTCTATTTTTAAGGATCCTGCTTGTCAATCTCTCTGTTTTATATCAGTTGTTGGTTTAAAATGAACTGGAATTTGTTATTTGGTTGCTTACTTGTCATTATGGAATCTGAGTTTTCTTTAAGCATGCTATTTAATAAGTTGTCTAAACAGATTTGAGAACAAATGGATTGAATACAATCAGTCTGCATTTCATGCTAATATTTTTGCATTCATCTTTAACATGAATATGTTGAGTTTTGCTTGAAACAAAGCATCATTTGCATACCTAGATTTGCTTAATATCATTTAGCCATGCATTGTAGATAGGTTCATATGCATATTTGTGAACTTGATCTTATTCTAATTTAATCTGAATATATTTGGTATACAATCATCCTTGTCCAGAATTTGTGGAAACTGCTAAAGGGAACAGTACTTGTGTTGAATAAACATTTATATGAGATCAATAATGTTTGCTTGATTCTGATTTGATTGGATTGGATCTGGATAACTTGATCAGATTGGGGAATGGGTATGAGTGATGACTAGATGAGACGGAAAAGGGGTGAAATATGCATAAGGGTAGTTTAGGAATAGAAATTGTCATAAGGGGCAGTTTGGTCATTTCACCATTATTTGGGTATTAAATTGAAATTTGGATGTTCTGTTTTATTTTCCTTGTTGGGATTGAATGTAATATTTGTTTGGCATGATGTTTGTTGATTAAATGGCATGAATGAGTGTTTTTGTCTTCAAAAGGACCTTTTGGTAATTTTGCAAAGATTGGGGGTATTTTTGTAATTTTCACAATTTTGTCTTAAAATATGAAAATTCGTTTTTATGAGAAAGATTTGACTGATTTGGAATACATGTGTGAATAATTGATGATTTTTTATTGTTGGGGTAAAATTGCAATTTTTCAAAATTTGAGGGTAAAAATGTAATTTTTCAATTTGATGAAGTTTTGCATAATTTGAATGTTTGTTTGATCAATTAAGTTTGTTTGAATGAATGGTTTTTATATTTTTGGGCTAAATTGCAACTTTTATATTTTGGAGGACCTAATTGTAATTTTTCATTTTATGTTTAAAATTTGTAATTTTGGGTTTTGGGTTTAATTTGGGATAATTATGGGTAGATTGCAATTTAATAGGAAATGGTTTGTAATAGGTTTTAATTTCCGCAATTTATTTTTCGCAAATTTAATCGCTTTCTCGTATGTGCTTTGTGCGAACATTAGTTATCACCGTTTAGGAACATCGTTTAGCTGTTTTTAAATAAATAATTGACTTGACTTAAACTTGGAAAACGAGTTTGGTTTGGGAGTCCGGTTTTATACCGGTCGTTAGTCGTAATGTAATTTCGGCTAACGTACCCAACCCTCTTACCCGAACTCTGGTTTTTGATCAGTGCTTTATCCTAAAAAAAACGGAGTCAAACTTTTTAATTAATTTGGTTTTTCTAAAACTGGTTTCCCGACGGGTGGCGGCTCTAAATTTTTAAGACCGACTAGTTCGGCAATCAACCCAAAATGTTTTGTCACTTGCTTTTCCCAAAGTTAAAATTAATTTTTTGGCGTTTTTCTTTAAAATCGGAAAAGTTGGCCGCGAGTCGGGACAGTCATCAACCGTGTTGTGAGCTTCATCCAATATCTCTTCCCGAAATCCGTCCACATCCGGAACACATAACCTGTGGTTTAACATCAATACACCACTATCCAGGGTAAAAGTGGTTACCTCTCCCAGCTTAACTCTGTCAATGAGGCTCAAAAGCTGCGGATCACTAGTCTGTCCTGCTGTATCTTCTCCCTCAGGATCAGTCTCACTCTCCATGTTGCCAATAAAACTCTCTCTGTATCCTCATCCAAGCCTATATTTAACTTTTTCAACTCATTCACAAGCGATAAATATGATACCTGTGAATAAGCTGAAGTGCTGTCACCCTTCCGGCTAAGGGCGCCGGCTACCACATTAGCTTTACCCGAATAGTACTCAATGGTGCAGTCATAGTCTTTCAGCAACTCTATCCACCGTCTCTGTCTGGCGTTTAACTCTCTCTGTGTCATCAAATACTTTAAGCTCTGATGATCGGTGAAGATCTGAAAAGTCTCTCCTTACAGGTAATGTCTCCAGATTTTCAAGGCAAAAATCACTGCGGCTAACTCGAGGTCATGAACTGGATAAGACTTCTCATGAGTCCTCAGCTGCCGTGAAGCATAGGCTATGACATTACCTCTCTGCATCAGCACACAACCCAATCCCTGATGAGAAGCATCACTGTATACCACAAATCCACACGTACCTGAAGGAATTGTTAACACTGGTGCTGTGGTTAACTTTTCCTTCAACCGATCAAAACTGCTCTGGCACGCCTCTGACCATATAAAAGGAACATCTTTACGAAGTAGCTTGGTCAAAGGAGTAGCTATCAAGGAGAATCCCTCGATGAACCGGCGATAATAACCGACCAAACCGAGAAAACTCCTGATATCGTAACACTCTGTGGTTGTGGCCAGCTCTGAACCGCCTCTATCTTCTTGGAATCCACCTCTATACCATTTGCTGAAATGATATGTCCCAGAAACATCATATGATCCAGCCAAAATTCACACTTACTGAATTTGGCGTAAAGTTGTCTTTCCCGCAAAATCTGCAAAACTATCCTCAGGTGTCTCTTGTGTCTCTGTGGATCTTCCGAATAAATCAAGATGTCATCGATGAACACTATAACAAACTGATCCAAATAAGACTGGAAGATCTTGTTCATCAATGCCATAAAAACCGCTGGAGCATTCGTCAACCCGAATGGCATTACTAAAAACTCATAATGTCCATATCGAGTCTGAAATGCTGTCTTTGGAATATCCTCTGTGGATATCTTTAACTGATGATAACCTACCTGAGATCGATCTTGGAAAAGACCTTCACTCCCTGAAGCTGGTCAAACAAATCATCCACTCTGGGTAATGGATACTTGTTCTTGACTGTCACTTGATTGAGCCGGCGGTAATCAGTGCACATCCTCATAGTGCCGTCTTTCTTCTTAACAAACAGCACTGGTGCACCCCAAGGGGATACACTGGGTCTGATAAAACCCTTATCAAGTAACTCTTGAAGCTGCTTCTTTAACTCTTCTAGTTCCAGTGGCGCCATTCTGTAAGGTGTAATAGAAATAGGGGTCGTACCTAGAACTACCTCGATAGACATATCCACTCTCTGTCCGGTGATAAGCTTGGCAAATCCTCTGGAAACACATCTGGAAACTCTCTGACGATTGGAATATCTTCCACTGTTCTGCTCTGTTCCCATGTGTCGACGACATGTGCCAAATAAGCCTCACAGCCCCTCTGAATCAAACTGAATGCTGTGATCGCTGATATCAAACACCCAGGCACTGCTTGCCTCTCTCCATAGAAAACAACCTCTGGCTGCTCTGGCGGCTCTAACACAACCTCTTTGGCATAGCAATCGACCTTAGCTCGATGCCGTGTCAACCAATCCATACCCAATATGATGTCGAAATCATGAAAGGGTAACAAAATCAAGTCTGCTGGTAACACTCGCTCACCAATAATAATCTCACAATCAGGATAAATGTGTTTCACTCTCTCTACCTCACCCAATGGTGTATGTACGGAAAGGCTATACTCTAAGTGTTTAGGCTCTCTCGGTGTTTGGGCTGACAT
>CANUEY010089111.1:0-40058 GCA_948099555.1 Croton setiger
TATATTCAAAAGAAAATAAATGTGCAATATGAATTAAGAAATAAATAAAGCAGAAAAAAAAAAGATAACCAAAACCAAAAACATTCATAAAAATTAAAAGGACGGGCATCCCCCCCCCCCCCCCCCAAAAAAAATAAATAAATAAATAAATTGAGTACAACTGACCCCACAGCGTAGTTGATGTAAGATGCTTGCATTCTCAAATTTCTGAGGTCGATTCATAGAGTTTGGCTTCACACACCGTATATAATGAGGCTCAGTTGAGTTGAGGGTTTCCATAAGTGCTTGAAGTTGTTGCTACAAACAAAAGATAACGATTAAAAGCAAGAGACAATTGCTGGTAGTTACACCCGACTAAAATTGATGTTACTACAGAAATTCTAAATAACAGAATGTTACTACAGAAATTGTAGTAACATTGTCACTTAAATTTCAAAAAAAAAAAAAATCTATTGGCAACAAAGCTGATTGAAATATGTTTGAGTATATACAAAATATAGAGTGATAGTGTTAACACAATGCAGAAAAATTAGAAGTTAATGAATTATGGCATAAATATTCATTGTTATTTATCTCCCAGGGATTGGAAATGAGAGTGGCAAGGAGGCAAAATTATGATGCCAAAAATCTCAAACACACATCAATAGAAAACACAAGTATTATTCCTAAAAAATTCAACTGTAGTAAGCTGAAGGATATTCTCTCATAATACTTAAAATGAAGCCACAGCAATGCTTCAATAAAGGATCTGTTCAAATTATCAAAACACAGCCATAGGTGCAAGAAGGTTGAATAATTTCACTAGAAGGAACACGAGGGTTTTATTTGGTACCATTCTCTTCTATCTCTTGTAATCTTTGGAAGGCCAAGGGGACAATGTTATACCTTAAATCTAGTGGCCACTGAAGAAAACTTGTATGACGATCGTGAAGATTCCTCAGGAGGTGAAGGGAAAAGACCAGCAACAAAATGGCATTTAGAAGAAGACAACAAATTGCAATGTTCTACGACAACATAATCGCGATTTTTATCTAAAAATGTGTCTGTTTGATAGGTGACCTGCAAGAGAAGAAAAAACGTTACATGATTAGTACTCCATGTCTCTATGAAAATTTTATTGTTCTAGTGAGGTCATATATGACTTGCCTTCCCAGCATAGTGAGAAACTGTAAAATCGGTTTCTGAAAATTTTGCTTTTTCCAGCCTTGGATGAGCACGGAAATTCTGGAATAACTTAGTTGAAAAAGTTTCATGCGTTGACTTTGGGAACATGCTGCATAAAAATGAAAATCAGGATAAGGATAAGCTGCACATAAGCAATGATATAAAGCTAACGCACCAATTCATACAGGAGAACTCAAACTGTACCAAGCTTCATCCAGAAGAGCAATTATCCCAATAGGTTTCTGAAACAAGCAAATGATCAATGATGTAAATCAAACAACACGAAAAACAAATACCAAACTCCGGAAAAAAAAGAGAGAGAGAGAACCGCAGAAGAGAGAAAACAATACAAAGAGAACATTAACCAAATAATGGCCTTCTCTTTGGGGAAAAAAAATGTTAGCTGTAATATAGCATGCATCATTGCTCAGCTTAGTACAAGCTCAGAAAATTAAAGAATTAGAAAACATTGGCCAAGGATTGGCATGTCTTGTAAATAAGAGTCAAACCTGACCTTAGTTTGTTCATATCATTGAGGCAGTTCACAAGCCACATATGAAACTCAAGTTCACCATGCTTCTCAATTCTTAGAGCTCATAAGGCTCAGTAATTAAGCTCAAGCTTAGCTCATTAAGCCAATCAAACAAAATCATTAGGAAGGCTTTTTTTTAGTCAACCAAGTTTCAAGAAACTTGTGCAAAACTTGATTCATTATGACCTTATATGCATCCCTAATCACAAAAATTTCAAACAAGTTACCATAGCATTAGCAATATATTAGCCACCATCAATCCAACAGCCACCATCAATCCAACATACTACAGCAATTAGCAATACAAAAATAAAGGATGGGAGAACAGTGCATGTTTCTTCCCAAGGAGCTCATCCTTAACACTTGATGAACCTCCAATATCATTTATAGCATCAAATGTATAGAAGAAAATTTCATAGTACAAGGAAACTCAACATGGTTCTGCCTAATATCCATAATAATAGAAAGCAAAGTTAGGCTAGTAGAGTATTTGAACAATTCCCTAGGTATTCCATGAATACCATATTAGCCAAACCATATAATATTTCAAGAAAAGGAACAGATGAGGACCTTCTCGATTAGATCTAAAACATCTTGGTTGTCTATAAATTCAATGTAGCTCCAATTAATTTCCTCTTTTCTATACTCCTCTTGTTCCATCTTGAACACATGCTGGAATAATATTGGAAAACATAGGTTAGACTAGAGAAAAAAATAGAAATGCTAAATGTCATGTCCTTATTGACAACATTGAATACCTCATTAAAATGTTGCTGGAGTTTCTCATTTGCAAAATTAATGCAGAACTGCTCAAAACTGTGGGACGTAGAACATTAATAATATGATTGAGTGGACCATAACAAAACTGGATGAGAAATGAAAATGTGTAGTAATAGCGAAGGGAAAATCAGGCATAAAAGAAAATATCGATCAAAGCCCAGTGCCACACTACTGATGCAAATCACAGACTATACAACTAGGCGTCCAAGTTTTGGAAAACGGAAAATAAATCTATTAGGAAGGCATTCCTTTTGAAATTATCAACATATAAAGTCAATGATCAACAAGGGGAACCAACGCACCACGGTATCTTGTTTCAACTATACTAAGCATGCCTGAGAGAAAAATACATAACACATGCACAATACAGATTCTGTTGAAGAAATGAAGATGAAACCCATAAAAAAGAACATGTTAATTCAGAGCACCATCTAAATCACTCCTCTAAGAAGATCACATCTTGTGCTATAGCAATAACATGGATTAAGATGGTTAAGACAATCTTTTACAATACCTATTATATTTAAAGCATTCAAAGCCATAAATGTCCAATACTCCAATTTGTATCTGGGAAGTCGGATCTTGTCCTACAGAACTATTAATTTTGTCAACAAGCCTGAAAAAAAAAAACAAAAACAAAACCAAATGAATTTAGAATGTCTAAAGAACTCCCACAAAGTAAAAGGCAAAAGCTCTTCAACCAAAACTACAAATAGCATACCAATCAAACAGCCTAGCATAAATAGTTTTTGCCAACGCATCCCTACTGGCAACTGCAGCATTACAGTCAAGAGCTTTTATAATGCTTCCTTCACGGGTTTGAATTGTCCGAGTGCATAGTGTTGCCACCAACATGTTGACATCACACCTGATGACATAAGTAGTTCAATTGCTAAACTCCTTAATTAAACGAAGGAAAATGTATGCATTTTGGAATGCTAAAACTCCATACAAATAAGATAAAGATTCTATATGAAAAATTCTAAATGTAGGGGAACGCTATTCTTTTTCTTTTTTCTTGCTTCATTCATGGCTTTAAGCAACAAAATCAATTCTAGTCTTATTGTCAAAATAAATAAATAAAACTGTAATTGGCACATGTCAGGGCTCATATCCATAAATCATTAATCGCCAGAACAATCTTTTCATGTATATAATGATGATATAAAAAAAACATTGACCATTACACCAACTGGACAAAAATAAAACAAATAATAGCATAAAAATATATTTTCAAATAATTATAAATAAGTTTGCATATCACAGAATTATTCAGTAATGGACTGACAGCATTTTTTATTTATAATAATATGAAGGGTTAAACTTAGCATCAATTAAGAGTTTAAATATGCCTTCTAATAGTATTATACAAATGAGCCCAAAAAAGAGAGGTTTTTTAAAAAAGAGTTACAATAAAAGGTTAAAAAAACCCTATTGAAGACAGAAAGAAAACGCTGCCCATACGCAGAGCTCTCCAATTTTTCTGCATTGCATACTTAATGATGCAGATCAGATATTTAATTTCACACATTACACCATTATTCATCCTCACCTATAATTCTGAGTTTCAAATTAGCCAGCAGTTATTCTGTTGCAATACATTGCGGACCATTTTTATGATCCTGATTTCATCATTGTATGATAACCTTGAACAATAAGCTTTAAAAAGTAAGAGTTGTTTCCGTAGTTTATGCTTCTACTGGTCTACCACGTTGGCTAGATCTAAAAGTTGGAAGTCCATTTACTTGCAATAAAAATAAAAATTTGAGTAACAAACTTTCAACTTCTAAGCATATGCCCAATCTAGAGCAATACGATTTTCTTTCTTCGCTACACTACCATAAAAATAAAAAAAATAATAATAAAAAAAAATTCTTACAGTTACATGAAGGAAATACACTTCCAATTACAATTTTAGAAACAAAACATAGTGTCAATTTCAGAATTATGATTTAAAACTGATAAGCAAAGAAAAGAACTCAATCAATGTCAAAGACTGTTCAAGCATTCATTTAGACAATATATTTCCAAGGAATTAAATATAATCACCTACATAAAAAGCTTAGCTGCCATCTGCAGATGAAAGCTAGATCTCTGATCTTTTACAATTGAAGAATCATGTTCTTTTCCAGGAGAAAATTCTACATTTCCAAGATGGAGAATTGCAGCCAACGTGCGAAATATAGCTTCCTAGGTAGTAATACAAAATAGTTAGAACATCAGAAAAGGGAGTAATCAAAAGAAAGATTAAATAAAAACTTTAAACAAATAGTATGACATTCATCTACCTGATCTTCATGACTTATACCAACAATATCCATAGCTCTCCTTGTCTTTGTGTACTCCTCTGCATTACTTATTCCATCTAATTCATACCTCTTACTTTGATTCAAGTAATGGAAATGACTTGGATGATCCAAATTGAACTTCTCAGCATCCTAAATGACGTCCAGAAAATGTCAAAGACAAAATAAGCTAGAAGATTCGATATACATACAGGATACAAAGATGCACGCTCAAAAATCAAAACCATTAAAAGCATTGCTACTTGAACTAAACAGCAGCACATGGAGAAGAAGAGAGAAAGAGTACCCTCCCAGATGCACATAATTGATAAAAGCAGTGATAGTTCCGTTCAGGATCTGTTATCTGAACCACACGAGAACGTTCCAAAAGGTATGTTCTAATAGCAGCACCAGATATTCGACCATTTGCATCAAATTGGATCTCAACAAACTTTCCAAAACGGCTGTCATTAAAATTACAAAAAAAAAGGACCAAGATGAATTGATCATGTTAAAGAGAATATTAGAATTAAAGAATAATAACAACCAGATTGCACAAACCATATGATAGAGAACTCGATTCATCCAGCAATCTTGATAACATATCTTAAAATTATGGCAACTACCAAACATCTGTTCTTTTAACACAGTTATACACACACACACCAATTAAAATTTAAAATTTTGAAAAACAAACTCTAACCTACCTTGAATTATCATTTCTTACAGTCCGTGCATTACCAAATGCCTCCAACAGTGGATTTGACTGGATTATGCAAAACCATAAATCAGCAACATCTTGATAGGAAAAACAAACATAAGAATTTTCCAATATGTATGAGATAACTTTAGTTTGAGCAAAATTGAAGTTGAATAAATATTGCAAGTGACAAATGCATAATCACATTCCATTATCAATGAATATTGGAGCAGTTTTAGTAACTATCACTATATATCATATCAGCCTTAAACTCAGCAATGTCTACGTCATCTTAGAAAAGGTGCTAGCACAATGGAGGCAAAATACAAATCAGAAGCTACAATCGTACCTCAAGAACTTGTTGTTCAACTGTTCTGTCGTCACCAGAGGCTCGGCCACCAACATAAGTTAGATACTGCATAATCAATTTTGTAGTCTCAGTTTTTCCAGCCCCACTTTCTCCACTGACCAATATTGATTGGCTTTTACCTTCACTCATCATTGCTCTAAATTTAAAACAAACAACCCTAATTAGATAAAATTTAAGTAGCAGCCATGATATCTCTCATCAAAGCACTGTTCCTATGCAACAGTACAAAAAATATAATGTGAAATACCTATATGATGTATCTGCCACAGCAAAAACATGAGGACTTAATTCACCAAAGGGTGCTCCCTTATATTGCTCCATCATATGCACATTGTAAAGATGAGGAAGCTTGGTGAATGGATTTACAGCTATCAAAATGCTTCCCGTGTACGTCTATCAACAGAGAAAAATGCAAAAGAAAACCAGGCCAAATTATACAGTTAGAAAATTTAAATAAAACGCTGTTGCAAAATCAAAGAAATGTTTTTTCTTATCGAGTTACAGTTTCACTGCATGTAGAATAACTGAATAACAGTCTCCGGGCAAAGAGTTGTTTAATTAATTGAGTCACGTAGGGTCCACTTCCAGCATTGTAAGGTCGATGCAAAATAACCAGATATCACTCAAATTACAGCATAATTCCAACTCCCACCAAGTATGCATTACTTACCATAACAAATGCCAACTCAGAATTTGGATTTTGGACCCTAATTACTAAAATTTAAACAGGTTTTCGAGCGTTCCTAAAAGAAAAAAAAAAAGAGAGAGAGACAGTAGACTATGAATCAAGTTGAAGGAGCTCACAAGAGGTGAGACATAGCCTAATTGGCAGCCAAGCCTCTCTAGACACAGCCTAATTGACAGCCACACTACACCTCTCTAACAAATGCAGATCATAATTTTGAAGCCATCCCTGATTGCCTCTAATTATTAAATAAAATCACTGTGGACAAAATCTTTACAGAAAACCAATAATTAAGCTAACAATTTATCGCAAATTGATAAAAATTACGCAAATGAGCATACAAACTGGCATTTGTCAACTACACTGACAGACAGGAAACTTACATAAATGTCATTAAGAGCGTATCTTCTCTCGAGATTATAAAGCACTCCAGGCTCGTGCAAGTAAGTCAACTTAGTCATATCATCCACTCCCCCATGCTCTTCCTCGTCATCATCTCTGAGGAACAGCTTTTCCAGAGAAGTCAAAACCTACAACAAAAATTATCCAAATAGGAATTCAAAACCAATAATTACTCCTCAAAAACCAGAAGCTCAAAAAAAAAAATCACCTTCTTGCCCGGAGCAGTAAGAACTTGTACTTGTTTTCCGATAAAATCGGTGACTTCAGCTGCAACCCAAGCCAAATTCTTATCTTCGGCCCAAACCTTAGAGCCCTTACGGAGATTCATCTTAAGTTCCTGAGAGCGAAAATTGAAAGTAGAGCTTAAAACCCTAGTGAGGCGATATAATCGAAGAAGAGAAATGCATGATAGTGAAAATTAATGAAACCCTAGAAAAAAAACCAGAGAAGGACAGTAGAGAGAGTTACGGGCATGGTTTTGGGGTGAAATTTTGGGTTCCCGCCCTTAACAGGTGTAGTAGAGAGAGAGTCAAAAATGGCGAAAATCAGAGCGTATTTTCGTATCGTAGTCGACACGTCACCCTCAAAGGAGTACACCAGTGTCCGGTAGTCAGTTTGGATTAATTTCAGAGATGGTCATCATTTTTAAACAGAGTTTCTTATAGGTCACTCCAAATTCAATTTCTTACTTTTATATCATTCACTTTTCTATTTTGTTTCATACTAGTTAGCTTTCTGTTTACCCAACACACCATTTTCATTTTCGCTTTTTGCACAAAATAATTAAAAACTTGTAAATTACGTTTATGCCCTTTCCAAAACAATTTCTCTTTCAACTTAGCTCATAACATAATTCGTCAAATCTTTTGAGTATTCTTCAAATACTACCATGCATTTTTTTTACATGTACTGATTTAGACACTAGTTGATTTTATTATGTAATGGTTTATATGTAAAATTAATTTTTTTTTAAAGAGTATATAAAATTAATTATTAAAAAATATAAAAAATTAGTATCATTTGATTATATTTATAATTAAAAAATATTTTATTATAATATGATTTAAATTTAATTAATAAATAATTTAATTAATTATTTTATAAAATTTAATTAATTAATATTTAAAGTTATTTTGATTAGAATATGATTTAAATAAAATAAATTATTATGAATAATTGTATAATATTTCTTATTACAATATAATTTAAATTTAATAAATAATAGTTAAAATATTTTATATTAGAATAATTTCAATTTCCTTAATTAATAATTATAATATTAATTAATTATTATAAATAATTATGTAAGGATAATTTTTATATTAGAATATTAATAATTCATTAATTGATAATAAAATAGTACATATTAGAATATAATTAAATTTAAATAAATAATTTTGTATAGACAACTTTATCCTTAATAATATGAATTATATAGGCATATTTTTAGGTCAAGTGAAATGACTCTCATTCTCATATTTATATATACCATAAATCAGCGTTTCTTAATGTGTATTATACGAATTTACTTGTTTAGATACTCGTTATTTATAAAATTATAATAATAAAAAAATAAAATAGTATTAATTAATTATATTTATAGTAAATAGTATTTTTTTATTGCACTATTATTTAAATTTAATTCATTAATAATTAATATAATATTACATATTATAATATTATTTAAATTTATTTAATTAATTCATATAAATAATTATATACAGACAACTTTTTATATTAAAATATGATTTAAATTTAATTAATTAATTTTTATAAATAATTAAGTAAAGACAACTTTTCATATCAGAATAAAATTTAAATTTAATTAATCACGATAAAGAATTATATAGAGACAATTTTATACTCGATAATATAAATTTTATAGGAGTGTTTTAGATAAAGTCAAATGATTCCCTTATTCTTACATGTATATATACTATAAATAGATATAGATAGATTATAAATCTTTTGTGTGATGAGTTGCAATCCAATATACTTTCAAAAAGAGAAAATAAATTTTAGGTGATGATATTTATAAACAATGCCAAAAAATTCTAATTTTATTATTGAATTAATTTATATAATGTTTTATAATTTTAATTTTTTATTTCATAAAAAATTAAACTATTTAATCAAATGATTTAATTATTCTATAATTTTAGCACGTTAATAATTATTTTTTCAATTTAAATTGATATTATTGTATTAAAAATCGATTTCTATTAATTGCGTAAAGAGTAAATTTTATTTTATTTAGTATAAATTGATCTGATAGAATTTGAAAGATATGGTGTAATTAGTTTAGTATTACTATAACATTTAATAAAACATGACAAGATAAGGTTCTTTTAAACAAAATTTTAAGTTAAAATAAGATAATGTTATCATTATCAATCAATCAAAATCATATTTTAAAAACTATTTTGATAAATAATAAAACGAGGTAGGGGCATTTTTGGTACAGACATTACTCTTCTTATTCATGTTTTTATAGATAGTATAGTAAATAACAAAATAAAGTATTAGCATTTTTTATATAAATGTTTTATATTTTTTTATTTATGAAAAAAGTATTTGAAAAAATGAGTTTTATGTATAGTTGTAACGTAGGTCCAAAACTTTATAGAGAACCTTTTTTTTTTTTATTACAAATTATATTAAAATAAATCATTGAGATAATTTAATTATTTTTTTATTACCCAATTTGAAGAGTTAAGTTTTGATTATACCCAAAATTTTAAATCAATTATATAATTGAAATAAAAATTTAAAAACAGTGAAGCCTTGAACTAATAATAACCATGGTATACTAAATGTTTTTACAGTGGGTATAATTTTATTGGCTTTCAGGTCAATAAGAAATAAAAAATTTCCTTTGGAAATTATTTATCCTTCTTAATTATTGTTGTTTTAACACAATATTCCATTATAATAATACAATAAACTCTAAAAAATTTGCAGGCAGCAAAATTTGAAAATTTTCCTTAGAATTTCTTTAGAAGGAAGTCACAAAGAAAGAGATGGGTTTTCCGTTTTTGGAGGATCTATTTTTTATAATAAATATTATTGCATTGGATATAATTTTATTGGTTTGATTTGGGAAATCACACTTTCTTTCTGAAATTAATTGGTCCACTTAATTATCAGTAGATTAAGGATATATTCATTTAGAATATAACAAAACTTGAAACACAAGGAAAATAAGAGTATAAATTAAAATAATAATAATATATTTTTGAAAGAGAAGAGTCAAGAATAGATAATATATTTTTATTTTAACAATGTTAAAATTAAAATTTAATCATGGATAAATTTTTTCACTGAAACACAAAAAAAAAATTATTTTCATATTTATTCAATAAATTTTAATAAAATAAATGGAAGCATCTATTAAATAAGGTGGAATAATGATTGGAATACCTTCGTTGAATTAAAAAATAATAAAAATTAGAAACCAAAAATAAAAGGAAATATTTACCCTATTTAATACACATTATTTTTCTTTCAAAATGTAAACTTAAATATTTACTTTTCCGTTAATTAATAAGGTGCATATGAAAAGTAGACTATTTGAAATTTGAATAAAAGAGTTGCCGTTTAAAGTTAAATAGTGATGAAGTGGACGTTGATTAATATGAAAAAAAGTCGAAATGTGATGTTTTAAATGTAATAATTTAAAGGTGGGTGAGTAATAAGAAATGAAGTGAAAAATATAGGGATCAAATGTGAAATTACATGAGCGGTTGTATTTAATTTGGGTTAGTAGAAGTAAGATTTGGTAGTACGCGAAAGCAACTTGTGCGTTTGCTAGGAAATTGCAGGTTGTGTGATGTGGGTGAGTGGCCCTTTCTATTTCAAAATTTTTTGAATATTTGAACTATTTTGGCCATTTAATCTTGCAAGTCCAGTGAAACTTCAACAACTTCTGTTACCATTTTTGTCCTTCATCCCAATGTCCTACTTTATTTCTGATTTCCTTTTTTCAAATTTATGAAACCACTATAAGCATACTTTCGCCATATTTAGCTCTCTTCTAATATTTTATATATATAATTATATCTTATTTTTTGAAACATTATATATATATATCTCATTTTTTAGAATTTTTAGTACTTTTATCCTCTCTCATTTTAATAGTTAAAGTTAATCTTAAGGTTGGGCTATTATTTTTTAAGCGGTTTTTATAAAACCATAGAATAAATATTAAGTGTCATTTTGTTTTAATTTATTTATATTGTTTATTATTTGTTTAAAACTTATTTAATATCTTTTGTTTATCCACCAAGCATGTAAATTGACTAAAGAGATGCAAAAATCTAAAAAATAACGTAAAAAAAAATTGACATTTTGAGCTATTTAGGATAGACAATTAAAAATAATAGCTAACAATGTTATTTTTAGGGTAGAGGTATGCATAGTGTATCAAATGGGGATGTAGTTTTTTTCCATGAACTGTTTTTTTATGGCAACAATATGATATTCAAGCAAATCCGATTTTCCAATGAGCTTTTTTCTAGTTGCTACTCAAAAACAAAGAGAAAAAAAAAACATACATGGATTTCGACTTAAAACTAGTTGAAATTACGTTTAAAATTCATAGGCAATATGAAAACTGATGAAAATCCAGCATTGCATTGGAAAAATGCACATAGCTGGAACTCCTTTTTCGCTGACAAAGGAACTTTGGGCATCCATGGATTTGTGACTAAAACTTGATAGAAACCCGTCGAAATCACGTTGGCGGCAAGAAATCAACAAAAACAAACCAAATCGTCTAAATCTTGACGGAAATCGATAGAAAAGCTCATCGCTTTATTTTCCTTGGCAGTGACAATTCAAGTTTTTGATCAAGTCTTTAGCTGTGCTCCGACGACAATGTTAAAGGTATTGGACGATTTACTGGCGCGAGAGTTTTCAACCAATACCCTTTGATTGCTAGTCGGATGTATTTGGCTAAGGTTGTTGTAGTAGAGCCTTGCTCCGATCATCTTCCCTGGTTGTCCTATGAATTTCTAATTACCTTTTTTTTTTTATTTGGCCAATATTCTTTTGAAATTTAAGATGCTTTTTTTTTTTCTTTTTGAAACTTTGGAGTCTTTTTTTTTTAGATTTGACTCCAAAATCTTTCAATGTTTCCAAAACAACCTCTTCATTTTTCTTCCAATGTTAAAATGATTTTGCTCCTAAAAAAAAAGAGCACGTTAATGCCCCATGTTTTTAACATCTCCAATCAATATTCAACTGAAATATATATCTAGAGTATGTTTTTTATTTCTCTATCTTAATGCTTACGTATCAATAGGCCCAGCCTTAGTTTCAGAATTTTTGGTTATTGTCATAGAACTGATGGTTCTAAAAAAATTGGAACTTTTACCAAACTGTGAACAAATGATTTTTTTACGGTTTTAAAACTTTTATTATGATTCCAATTACGGTTCTTTCATAGTTTTTCAAGGAATAGCTTTAAACACTTTTTTTTTTTTTTGTTTTTTATATAATTCTTTAATATTTTAGATGTTTTAAAATAATATTACAATGATAAAAAAAAAGTTATCACACTTGGAGAGTCACAATGTTTTGTATTTCTAAATTCATTTTTCTTATATTTTGTTTAGTTTATAAAGTGAATATTTATAACTAAAGATTATTTATCCTAAACTTATAAAACCGTTCGAAACTTTACAATTTGAACCTCTGATTACGATTTTAAAACGGTTACAGTTCTAATTTTTAATAATTCAAAACTGAATATTCCTTCAATTATTACGGTTATATTTCATAGCAATTCAATTTTTGATTATATTTCATAGCAATTCAATTTTTGATGGTTGAAAACCAATTATTTAAATGATTCGAAACTTAAAAAGGGGAAGCCTACGTATCAAATAACAATGAATTGTCTCCTAATAAAAAAAAATTAATAACAATGAATTGTAAATCAAGGTAACGCACGTTGACAATAGTAGTAATAATAATAATAAAAGTAACGCACCGTGGACATTGCTTAAAATTGCCATATCATTAACCTATCAGCCGACAATTCATTTTAAAAACAATGTTTGCCTATTAGGCATGAGGTGAATGGGAACGCCCATACACCAAATAAATAACAATAAATGCATCGAAATAACAATCCACCGAATTCATTTTGTTTAGGGCGTAGTGTAAATATGCCTTTTGTGTTAGACGGTGGGTAAATAAACAAAAATAAATACTTCAAAAAAAAAATGAAAAATTTTAATTTATTATTTGTGTTCTCTAATATATTTGATGGAGAAATTGTGTTATACAATAATATATCAGTTCATGATGTTTATTTTATATAAAATCCAGTGGCTGCAATGCAAGACACATGCATAGTACACAAAATTATAAAAAACAATATTTTCATAAAAAAATAAGGAATTTTTTTATTTTAAAAATTTATGAACATCATGGAAAGAGAATTGCACCATTGCAAAGATTTTGAAGTTATGAAATTGTTTTGAATTATGCTCCGGTGTTATAAAACATAACTACTTTTCAAGTTTTAATAATATCAGATTAATCCGAATCAATATATGATAAAAATAATTAAAGTCAACGTCTCTTATCCTTTTAGTTTTAGTTAAGTTATAACAGTTTTATAAACTTATCTAACCCATTGGATTTAGCTGTTTATTATGGTAGCAAAGTTTGCAGAGGGGTCCAATTTTCTGCTCGACTGTGTTGGCGAGTGCAAAGTGAATTTTACATGAACTGTTACTTATCAAATGTTATTGGCATATACTAATAACATAGTGTTTGAATACACCTATTTGTTACTTAGAATGGATATATACACATATTTGCAAAACTAAATGAATTCTAAACTCTATACTACTGATCGTATAAATGGCTTAAACTTGATCAGGTTAGGAGCCTTGTCATGAAATCAATATTTCATGCTTATAGTTAAAAATACATTTAATAAAAATATATGAGCTCATCTTTAAAACAAAGGAACTCTTTTGTAATTAATTTATAACTTACACCTATTTTCCTCCAATAACAACAACATTTCAACACACTGCAATTAACCTACTAAAAAGCAACTCATTCTTATTGTTGGAAATGTATCTCACATCACTGAGAAATGTGCGGTTGTAGTCATATATAAGGTCGAACAATTCTCTTTCTGATAATTCGGAATTTTTAGATTGAGTTAAACTCAACTCTAATATGGTATTAAAAGTATTAATGCCCAAACGAACTAAATTTTAGGTCAAACTCTGGCAAAATCAAAACTAATGGATAGGTCCAGTTTTCAATTTGAATTAGATCTAACTCTAATATTACTTATATACCATTATATTGAAACCTGATTATTTGTTAAAAAAATTCCGATTGATCATATTCATTATTAAAAAAGGAAATAATTTTCCTATGTGCATGGAATGTTCCCATACATCAATCCATTTTGATATTTTTAAAATTTTGGACTATTTTAATCATATCTCCTTCTAGTGTGTTGACACAAATATTCTTACTTATTTAATTTCTTATTGAATTAGCCCAATTCGTCATTCCCTTTAAAAAGAAAAATACTAGAAGCAATGGTTTTATTTAACGATGGCGGCAAAATGAATGAATTTTGAGGAAATGGATTTTGCTTAAAGACAATTTTAAAAGATGTGTTGTTAAAGAATTATAAAGAATTAACCAATCAAATGTAGCAATTACATAAAGATTTTCAGTAAAAGTTGACTCAAAAGATAAAAAAAACAATTTAACAATTGTCTAAATTTATTTCAAACTTGAAGATAAATAAATAATGGGATTTTCTGATCATAATTGCTTCTCAATTTTCATTTAGAGTTGAAGCAGAAGCACTATAAAATTAGGGTTTAGTTGAAGAAGCGAAATAGGGAAAAAAGGGTAGCTAAAGATAGAGAGGTTGGAGAATACGAGAGAGAGAGAGAGAGGCAAATTAAGTATTGAAAGAGAAGAGTAGGATTGCAAAAGAAGGCTAAAGGAACTTTCAATTCTGATTCATAATATATGGCTTATGTATGATTCCATAATTATGCAGATTCTTTTTTGTTATATAGCGTTGCGTGTTGATAACTGTATTGGACAGAGTCTGAAACATGGCAGCTGATAGTTTGAAAATTGAAAAGGAATGGAATATATATATTCTTAAAATATTTTAAATTTTCGTGTTGAAATATGGTTGCGTTTACATGTACATGATTTAAACACTAAATACTAATTAGTAGCACATTTGACAATATAATTTAAAACCTGTAAAATCTAACTCACTTAATTCATAATTTTTAATGTTTTATTTTTATAAATAATTAATAATATTAAACCCCGTTTAAATAACTAATTTTGCAAAAACTTTATCTATTATTAAAAGTTAACTTATAAGATTTGAAATCTTATTTTAAATGGTTTGTCACCATAGTGTAAATCATTTACACTCTTACTGTAGTTTTAAATATTTTAATAATATTTTTTGGGGGCCATGGCTTGCTTTAAACATTAAAATAAAGTCAATCAAATAAAGTTTTCAATATTCTTATAAATAATTGCAACAATTATAAGTTGTGATCATTGGATTTTATGTTTTGTATGCTATCAGGAGGGCCTACATCATTCAGATAAGAAATAATCAAAATCTTTTATATATATTGAATGTGTAATCTTTGTAATAATAATTTATAATATAATGAATCATATCCTTAAAAAAAGTTAATGTAATGATTTTTTTTAGGAACCAATTAATTTTTTTATTTGGTACTGTTTATTATATTGTTATTTTGATTAATTTAAAATTCAGAACTTTGATTAGTTGTAAATTAGATATAATTATGAAAAGTAAGCATGATGAAATTGTATTTGAGTATACTAAATGTTATCATAATTAGCCAGTACTTGAAATTATTGCTAGGGTTAATGTCATGCCTAACAATATCCTAGCTGATTTATGCAGCATCAAATGCAGTATCTGGAAGAGCAGGAATAAAAAATAAAATTACTATAATTGTCAGTAGTTAATTGTAATTATTTTCATTTACAATTAACTAGTAATGCCTCTTCTCAGTGAGTGGAAGAATCCAGTTAACGTTGATAACTTAGCTCAATGGAGGAATATCTCATTGCAAGTCTTGAAGAGACGAAAGAAAGAAATATATGGAATTTTTTCATTTTGGGACCAACTAAAATAAATAGATATATATTTACAATAATAATGAGACATAAATTTAGGAGCAAGTAACTTACCTAGTAGTAAAGGCTCAGTGTTTTCTTTCGACTGCACCTGGTTCAACTCCTACTCTTACACTTAGAATTAGACTAGATTAGGAATATATTTGTAGAAAAAAGAGAGAAAGACATAAATTCTTGGAATAATGGGTTTGATTGAATTTAATATTATTGCTTGTAGATGGAATTGTGGCTCCAACAGTTAGCAAATGAATTAATGCTTCCAATACTGGGTTTGAGTTAATTTAATATTATTTGCTTCTTGAATTGTAGATGGAATTGTGGTCCCAACACTTGGCAAACGAATCCTTTGAGGTACCTCATACTCAGCAATCTTGATTATATTGCGTTGCATGTTACCGAATTTGCTAGATTTGAGCTAATTAACTGAAATATGTGGTTGATTTATGCAGATACTATGAATCTGAGTCACTACTAGCTGCTCCTCCATCTGAATCTTTACCAGCTTCTTCATCCGGATTCTTATTGCCTCTTATGCCCAGCTCATCACCACCGCCTCCTTCACTAGGCTCCTTAGCATCTTTCATGCCCGAAACCTTACCTCCTCCTCCTGGATCCTTAATGCCTTTTATGCCCACCACCTTTCAGCCTTCTTCATCTAGCAGCAGGCCTTTAACACCATTTATACCGTTGTCCTTAACTCCTCCATCCGAGTCCTTGCTACCCTTCATGCCCAACTCCTTCCCACTAATATATTTATCACCTTTTATGTCCAGTTCCTTACCACCTTCGTCGGAGTCCTCACTTCCTTTTTCAAGTAGGCCATTTATGCCGCCTTCATCCAGGCCTCTTATGCCAGAACCCTTGCCCCGTTCTTCATATGAACCAATTCCACTTCATCCAGGCCTCTTATGCTTGAATCCTTGCCCCATTCTTCATATGAGCCAATTCCACCTTTTATGTCCCCGTCCTTATCGCATATTTCTTCCGGAGTCTTACCACCTTATTCATCTGAGTCCTTGCTGCCATTTTCGATCAGTTCCTTCCCACCACCTTCATCCCGGTCCCCATGAAAACAAGTTATCAACTTGCTCAAAATATCTGATGTTAGCTTTTATGCTAATGATATTAGCCTGTTTAATTTCAAAATTTCCTTCCTTGAAAATGGAAATCTTGTTTTAGCTGTAATGTATGGTTATGGAGTTAAGGCATGTTTATGTTTCAGACAAGATGACGCGACATAAGCTTCTTAATTATATAGTACTATCATAAGTATAGTTTATAAACCAAATTAGAAATAATTACTTATGCAAATCGTATTATCCAAACTTGAAGTACAAATAACATAAATTTACAAAACATGAACAATATGGTGAAAATTAGAATGAAGAAAGACTTTACTACCAGCAATAATAATAGAGTAGGCTGGTTGGTCCCATATTTGATGTGAAATAGGGGTAAAGCATAAAAAAAAGATATCTTTTCCCAATGATAGAATTCAGATAAACTTCATTTTGGCAGAACCATCAAAGGGAGGGATCAAAACGCTCCACAGTGAATTATTGGTGGCCAAATGCACTGATGCCCTGCACTGAATCCAACAGCCCTTTACCTCACAGAGGCCAGACTCTGTCCTCTACCGCCCACCCACACTTGGTCCCATTCATACATTGACAAAAATACTGGGGCAATCATTTTTATATTGTACAACATACATACATTGAATTCTGATCCTACTGCCTTTCAATTCTATCAGTAATAATAAAGCAAGTTTCTTACTTTTTTTTACCCTCTTTTTCTTAGCTACAATAATTGATACCCAGATCTTTATACACAATTTTCCACTCATTCTGATCCACTAACCCCCCTTGATAAAAAAGAAAATGAACAAAAAAGCATCCACTACCCCAATGTCGGAATATATTGCTACAATGCTATTGCTATTCTACTATTTTGATACCGGAATATTCCTTTCGCTGTTTTGGGAAATTACCTCGCCGAACTTCAGGAATAGTTGAGCATCGGATGTGCTCATGGAGGGGCAATTCACCATGTGGGGAGTCTTGAGATTTGCATATTCATCCTTGTAGCAAGACACCTTGGCAGATGCAAGTGGGGCAGGTGGTGCTGGTGTGGTACATTGTTTAGCTGGCACTGTGGATGGCAACAGGCTTCCGAGAACGCGTGTCACTTCGTGCATAGTCGGTCGATCTGCTGGCTGTCTCTTGGTGCATAAGAGTGCTAGTTGAAAAACTTTCTTTACAGCTCCTAGATCCTTACATGTAGCGGTTATCTCAGAATCCACAGTTTCCATAACAGCATTGTTGGCTGTCTTCGATAAGATCTGAAGCAGTTATAAAGCAGCATATGAGGCATATATTTGCATTTCCAAAGCAATACAACTCAACAAGTACTACTTTCAGTTTTAACATTAAAAGCAGCCATTTACATTGAAGTTAACCGGATCAATAGATATCAAATAAACGACAAAAAATAATGCAAATCTCTATCATTATTAACGTGTTAAGTCATGCAAAGAAACAAGATACGAGAACTAACTTTTCTACAGTTCAATTATTATTCATATATTTGTACAAGGATAAATGTAAATTCAAAATCAAACAGTTAAAAAGGTCATTTTCCTACACAAGAATCACACATAAGCAGTAGAAAAACCCATAAACGAGAATTAAGTTGTTTTTATTTGATATGTTCTGTTTCTCTAATGGGTAAACAGAACCTCACTACCAGAAAATGGAGGTTATCTAGGAGGCATAGAAAAGATAAGAACACAAGGATGAATAGAGAACAAACCAGATGATGGAGATTGCATTCATTGTCAACTGCTTTCCTTCCAGTCAACAATTCAAGTAGAACAATCCCGTAACTGTAGACATCAGACTTCTCCGTTAGTCGGGAAGTGCGCGCATACTCAGGGTCTATATAGCCAATGGTGCCCATAATGTATGTAGATGTGTGGGACTTTGATACA
The DNA here is from genome assembly GCA_948099555.1 of Croton setiger. NCBI lineage: Eukaryota > Viridiplantae > Streptophyta > Magnoliopsida > Malpighiales > Euphorbiaceae > Croton > Croton setiger. Next base: position 19,100 of record CANUEY010089111.1, read on the forward strand.
CATAAGCTCTTTGCAATGCCAAAATCAGTAAGATGGGCCTCAAAATCCTTGTCCAAAAGAATGTTTGACGACTTCACATCTCTGTGAATGATGCGTGGACTACAATCATGGTGGAGATATGCTAACCCTTGAGCTGCTCCGAGAGCTATTTGGAGACGAGTATCCCAGTTGAGTTTTTTCTTCTTTGTAGGGCCTGAAAGACGATCTACATAATAAATTTAGAATGAAATAGGATATAAGACTCTTATGAACAGACTCCTGCGTTATCCTTCACATAATTCCAAAAGCTTCCCACTAAAGAATTCAACAAAACATAACAGTTTCAAAAAGTTGTGTGGGGTCAACTGAGCCTTGTAGAAAGTTAAAGAAAGATATAGTAAAAGGAAGAATTCAACACAAAATAAAAATCCAATACAAAACATGACTAGGAACTTTCAAAACTCACCATGAAGGAGATCCCAGAGACTGCCGTTCTCCATGTAATCATAAAAAAGAAGATTCCCAGAAAGAGACAGGGAATATCCTTGAAGGCTGACCAGGTTCCGATGTTTGATGCTCCCTACAGTCCCCAGCTCCGTCTCAAATTCCTTCAAGCACTGGGGATAGTGAGAGTAAAGTCTCTTGATGGCAACGGGCTTGCAATTTTTAAGGACGCACTTATAAACAGTGCTGGATGCACCATAGCCAATTATGTATTTCTCACTCAAATTCTCGGTCATCCTCATGATATCCTCGTACACATGAAGTGCCATATTCATGTTAAGGATCACGAGCTTTGGTGTTGAATAAGTAACTGTTCATTGTCAAAGCAGAAAAGTATTTATAAATTCAATTTGACAGGTAAACCACTCAGTAATCACTGTTGCTTTTATCGTTCTCAAGACTATTTCGTGATTATATTTACATCTGAAAATAACCTCAGAGACAGTAAGTACCAGGTTTGTCAAGTGAACCATCTGGAAATGGCGTTGGACTATGCGGCCTGCATGCTGCTACTAAAATCATGAGGAGAATAACAAGGGCTCCAAGTGCAATCCCAAGTATAGCTGCTTTAGAAATTGTAACTGCATGGACAATCACAAGGAAAACAAAAAACTAAGTATATTTTCTTCAACATATTAATTTAAAAGCCTTAAACATGTGAGATTTGCATAGGAAAGTAGCTTCCTATTATTTATCTATAATAAAGCAAGCAATCCCAGAGCATTCACTTATATCAATACTCAAGAACTGCTGCTTAAGCTTTAATATCTGATGCAGCATATTGGTGCAAATAACATTATATGATATAAAGTGCATGTCACAGTATGGACTGGGGTGATTCCCCAAATAAATCATTCATGGAAAAGATCTTATAACAAATCGGACATGCTGCATGGATACCTCGTTCTGTTGGGCGTGACTCATTGCAAGGAGAATTGAGCCAGTAACCACAAAGACCACGATTTCCAATAAAACTGCACATAAAAATTTATCACTTCAGCGGAAGCCTTGAAAGACTAATAGGGAGAAAAACCTGAAGAGTAAGTAAAACAGAACAAAAAGACGAGTTCTAACCTGCTGGGTGGAAACCTTGTGAAGTTATTGCTGGTTGGAATAACTCCAGCTAGGTGGTTATAAGAAACATTTCTGCATTATAGGTATATTAGATTTATTTTGTGATGGTAAAACTTTATAATCACAAAAGCTTAAATCAAGCATTCAATTGTATTTCAGAGGAAGTAAACTTACAGGACAGAAAGACTCAAGCAGTTCATCAGAGAAATCACATCGCCTGAAAGATTATTGTTTTCCAGTCTCCTACAATATTATGCATTAAAGTATTAATACAGCAACATTGCAATCATAACCACTAGGGATCTATATATGGCTCTAAAAGCTTGTTAGGCTATCAGCACATACTTGAAACCAAAGCAAGGGAAAGATAACATCTTATGGAAGTTGGAAATGTACTCACAATGAGAACATGTTCTGAAGTTGACTAAGTTCCTCAGGAATCACTCCAGAGAGATGATTATTTGAAAGATCTCTGCCATGCCATGAAACCAAAGTCAGAAATGGCCAAGACAACTCTACATGTATTTACATTTATAACAAACAATGATTCCTTACATCTCCATAACACTTCTAAGGTTACCGAACTCTGCTGGAATAACTCCTGACAATTGATTCCTGCTTAGGTTCCTATAACACAGAAAGCAGGCATCAGCAAGCACAAAACTTTGATGATGACCGTATCACTAGGCATTTGAACTCACAGCTTAAGGAGATGTTCCAAGTCACCAAGGGAAGAAGGGATAGACCCAGTAATTTTGTTGTTAGAAATATCCCTGATACATGGGCATAGGAGAAGAAGTTAATCGTAAAAATAACTTTGTCGAAAAGGGAATATATGCACATATATGAGCACTCAATACTTACAAAGTATCCAAATTACCAATCCGAGATAGCTCAATAGGAACATTGCCTCTAATGTTGTTGGAGGAGAGATTTCTGCAAGGTCAGAATGCATATAATCAACTCCAGTTCAGTTCAACTTGACAAGAAAATGATTAAAAAAGGACAAATGAAAATATAACTTAACATTTGAGCTTCATGACAGTTAGAAACTGCAAACTTACAAATATGTCATACTCTCAAGCCGTTGAAATGCACGTGGGATAGTTCCATTCAACTTATTACCATGCACATTGCTAAAAATTCAACCAAAATTGTCAGCAACCATCTTAGAGTGGTTCAGCACTTCAACAGAAAGTAACAGGAAGAAGATTAATTGCTTACAGACTGTTGAGATTTGTACATGAGCTAAGATTATCTGGTATGGGCCCTTCAAGGTGATTATTTGCAACATTTCTGCAAAAACATCATATTAGTCACCTCACCGTAAGAATCCCAGCAAGCATTAAAAGCAAACTTACAAAATAACTGAACCTACAGATCAAATAAGTCAGTGAGTTTTCCAAGCTCTGATGGGATGCGTCCAGTAAGTTGATTATCATTCAATTCCCTGAAAATAAGAGTATCACTTAACAGCGCAATATACTTTTCTCCAAGTTTATTGAACAAAACATGCCAATTCGAAATAATATAATTACAGAGCAAGTTAAGAAGTTTCAAGAACATTCGCACACAATGCATTCACAAAAATACTGATGACTGCACATAATCAAGATATTTAAATATAAAAGAGAATCATATAACGCAACAATAAGTAATAGCATAGTATTCATACAGGTAGTGAAGCCTTGTCATATTCCCAAGTTCAGGTGGAATGGATCCAGTCAGCTTATTACCATGCAAATACCTACAAATATGATTACACCAATCAATCATTATGTTTCAGGTTCATTGATATTTCAATTTTGTTCCTGATGTTAGCCAGGAATCATAATAAAATTCAAGAATAGTAACCACATACTTACAATTTCTCTGTGTAAGTCAGGTTCCCCAAAATAGGAGGAATTGGTCCAGTTAGGATGTTGCAGCTAAGATCTCTGTTTTTAATACCAGGAAAAATATGACATAAGAATACCCTTCCAAAACAAAGAATGACAAAAAATAATTCTATAACACTTATTTATCAAAAACATCAAATTTAAATGTCTCATCAGCCAAGATGAAAGTATTTAAAGCACTTACAGAACTGCAAGTGCCTGCATCAGACCAATTACAGATGGAATCTTCCCACCTAGTTGATTACCTTGCAAGGACCTACACAAAAAATGAAGTGTGATTATCCTTTATTAAGATGAGGCCACGAACATCTAAACTATGGAAACCCAAGAGAACAGCAATAACTTACAATGTGGCTACTTGTAAGAAACCAATGTTGAATGGGATCTCCCCTGTTAGCTGGTTGTATGACAAGTCCCTGCAAGTTGAAAGAGAAAAAAAAAGTATACACGTAACTTCCATTAAAAAAAGAAGGCATACTTAGAAACACAATCCATTGAGTTTGGAGAAGTACATACAAGACCTGGAAGGAGGTACAGTTGCCTATATTTAGAGGGATACTCCCAGTTAAACTGTTGTTTCTCACATCACTACAATGATAAGAGAAAAAAGTTATAAGGACGCCACAAGTAAAGAGTAAATTAAAGAAAGAATCCAGTTCTTAGAAAGATAGCATTTGACTCAAGAGACTTACAAATACCACAAACCAGTAAGCTGGCACATGTCCGGAGAAAGCGTACCAACCAAATTGTTTCCTCGCAAACCACTGAGAGGGAAAGGGTATGCACAATTTGACAAAATAAATACAAGTAAAAAATATATTTCAAAAGGATATACATACAGATAGGCATCAGAAATAATCCAAATCACTGAAAGTGAAATGATACTTCAAGTAAGGTCAAACATTTATGTACTTACAAGTATTGCAAAACTTCATTCCAGTATATTAGTCTAGGTATATCCCCACTGAGTCTATTCTGGGCCAGATCTCTGGACCAATGTTCAGAATATAAGAATTCAAAATGAACAGCATTACAATAGAGAGACAAAACCAAAGAAGTAAAGAATCTTACAAAACTTTTAAGTTTGGAATCTGAGACAGTGTGGATGGAATTGGCCCAATTAGTTGATTGTTCTTCAAAATCCTGAAAACCATAAAAAGTTTAGAGTTAGACATAGAGAGGAACAATAATCCACTGTTCTGAGACAGAAAAACATGAAAATTTGCTTACAGAAATTCTAGTTGCTTCAACTTGGAAATCGAAAAGGGTATGTCTCCATAAATCTCATTAAATGAAAAGTCCCTACATATACCCAACAATTAAATTTAAGCAACAAGATAAAGAACCCGCTTAGAAACTACCGAGATTTCAGATGCAGAAATTTACAGGTTTTTCAAAGACGAGCAATCGCCAATCTCATCAGGAATTTGCCCAGAGAGTCGATTTCCCCTAAGATCACTAATGAAGGAATGTAAAAGAACAATCACCCTCTTTGATAAAAGAAATACAAATGCTCTATGATTTCATTTTCAAAAAATGAAAACCGCTAAGCAGGAAACAAAGAAGCAATTTTTAATATTTCTAAGATCAGCCTAATTATTAAGTTAAGGAGAGGATAAGTAGGAGAGAGTACATAGAAAGCAGGTCTTTAAGACTTCCTATTGCAGGCGAAATTTCCCCATCAAGATTTAAACCTGACAAATTTCTACAATACGAAAACAAATAAAAAGAAAAGAAGGGTCAATTGATAATCATGAAAAAATGGTTACAAACTGATAACCAGAACAGAACATCAAACTTTAGAAGAAGAAAAAAACTCACAGTGCAATAACATTGAAAGTGGAATTATCACAGGTGACACCTCTCCAAACACAGTAATCTGAAGAAGGTGAGTCTGTCCAGTCGTATAGAACATTATCTACATCTCTGAATGACTTCTTTATCTCCAATAAAGTTGCACCTTCGACATACAAAACACCATTCTAATTATCTCTCCTCTCCACCAAAAAATAAACAATACATTGTTTATTATAAAACTAATACTAATAAATTATAAAACCCAAGTTTCTTCAATGGATAAACAATAAAGTAAAACCCTTTAACAATGAAGTTTTAAATAGTATAAATTTGGAGCAGAAGCCACTAACCATAAGAAAATAGATTTTGTTGAAAGTTACGAGATTTTTAAACAAAGAAAAGAAAAGGACTTAGATTTTGGTCCTTAGAAAACCTCACACACGTTGACGTTAGAGAAGTTTAATTAAAATATAGCATATGTGCAGTTGCTAGTTTCAAAACAGATTAATATTCTTTTAAAAAATGGGAATCACAGACAGACTCCTTAAGTTCTTACACAATTTTCCTACTGACCAAACAAAACAAGGAACTCACCATCATCGGAATTTACAGAACCAACACCCAAACAGAGAAGAAAAGCCAGGAAAAAAAATTCCACTCGAACTGCCATTATTATCTCCGTCAACCTCTTTTACACAACAATGTCAAAGCACTCTTCTCTCAAAAGTTTAGACCTTTCCATTGATTTAGAACCCAGAAGAAGTAAAAAAAGAAGAAGCAGTCAAGTTCTCATTGAAGTCGCCGACATTGAATGTAGCTACTGCAGTGAAGTAATGAAGTGAGAGAAACCACAATAGTCTAATGGTATTTCTTTGATGTTTGAATATTGGGTATCCAATTCTGTAATGAAGAAGACGAACAGCTTAGCTTTTTGCCTGTGCAATCACATCGCTCTGGCAAGATAGGCCTCTGTAAAATACAGTGCTACCATCGAGTGTTAAGTACAGCAGAGAAAAACAAATAGAGAGAGAGAGGAAATAGAAACAGCTAGAAAGAGAAAGAAAGAGAGAAAATTATTTTCGCATATAAAGCTAAATACACTCTCTTTCACTCTGTCACAGCTCTGCAATAAAACCTGCAACTTTCTCTTTCTCTGTCCATCTGATTCTGATATAAGCGATAAGATTTCTCTCTCTACATTTTTATTACTACTACTATCTTTCTCTCTCTCTGATACTCCTTCTTTGGTAGTGTAATAACAATGGCAATGGGGATTAGAAATCATGGGTCGTGTCGCTTTCTCTTTCAGTGGTCTTCTGCATATAATGCAACCTCTACAGTCATCTTTGTTGGTATTTTATTTTTTTTTTTTTTTGACGGGAGAAGGACTCAATTGATAAGAAACTCGTCTTTATATGGATGAAATTGAATATATAATTCTAAAATAGAGTTTTTTGTAATTTTGTTTTGCACTGTTTATATTTATAACCGTTTACCATACTTTAAAATTTTACTGTGGCAGTGGCAGTCCTAGTTCGGTAGTTGATAGGACCCCAACGCCTAAAAAACCTTCTATTTTCTGAAAATTCTTTTTTTAATAAGTAGTATACTTATTTCAGTTTTTTTAATAATTTTTTCCAAAATTTATGTATTTATTTCTTTTATTTTTCATGGGTATCTTTTACAATTTTTTTTTTAACATAACTCAACTCATTACCTTATTTAGAATGGAATATTACAATAATTTGGTGTAATTATAGTACTAAAAAAGAAAAAAGTAATAATAGTGATTGGAAGGGGTAAAAAAAAAAAGGTAAAAAGAAGAAAGTGACAAGCAAAAGGGAAGAGATTAGGAGTTCATCAAAAGGAAAGTTTTACTCCGTCACTCCTTTCTTTTTTTTTCACCTCGGGAAGGTCATTTGTCTCGTCCTTTCAGTGTTTCTGACACATTACACCTCCTGATTATTCATCGCGGGTCCCGTTTCTGCATTCACGCCGTTACCCCTTGCCGTCAAAACATACCGTCCGTCGTTTGTTTCACCCTTATCCAACAACCAAAAAAACATTCAATTACTGCTAACTTAATTGTTTTTAAAGACTTAATTATTACTAAGAAAAATTACACTTTTAATTAATATTAACATATTTTGAAGTTGACCATTTTATATTTGTAAGTGAATTATGTTTCTTTATTAATTAATCCCACTTAAAGTGTTTAGAAATCAATAAAATGACATCAAACTGTAAAAAATTTGTAATAATAATAATCTAATAGAAAAGAATTTATTATATGAAAGAAACATAAAATAATGAATTTGGTTAGAGTACGAGAAAGAGTAAATTGTTATCAACGAACTTTTAAATAAAATTCGTAATGTTTGGTTTGGGGGATTAAATTAAAGGATGCTTCTCTTAAAGAAACACACCTTGGGTGGCCCACACTACGCTGTTTGCCTACTTCCGGCTAAAGGCCAATTTACTACCAATATTTAATTATTTATATAATTTTTAAAAAAATATTTAATATTTAATTATGGTGATTCATGTATACAAATGATTGTGGTATTACATTACATTCTTATTTAACATAACAGGGATTTTAGATTTTTTTTTTCTTTTCTGATAATTTGAAAAAATAGGGAATTCAGTTATTTTGGTAGAATTAAGGCAATTATATAGGGATGCAAGTGGTTGAACTAGTGATAGGAATTCCCAAACTATTTATTGAGCTCCTTTGTCTTTTAATACTATACGTTAGTAAAAAAAAAAAATGAATGGTTTATTAGTTCTATGCAGAATGTAACATAAGAGAAAGAAAATTACCTTTTTAATTGCATGACAATTTTTAGATAATTTGATTGCATAAATCGAATAGATGATATCAACTCACTAGTGCGCAAAATTAATAAAAAATACACTAAAAAATATAAGAAAATTGTGCATAAAACGGTGTACATAAATAGCAATATTGAACTTTTTGCAATCGAATTGAAAAAAAAGGCCATAATTGTAAAATACAGACAAAATAGAAAATGAGAATTATTTTTGAAGAGGGAGATAATTAAATTTTTAGATCCCTTACAAGTCACCGTCAAAAAAATTGAAAAGAAAAAAATGCAGCGGTTCCTTTCTCAATATGACCCTTACTATCCTCATTTAGTGAAGATGTTTTATGCAAATATGTATGTTAAGAGTAAGTGAGTAATGAATAAGGAATAAATAATGACAATTGTGTCAATGGTGAATGATATTCATATTAAGTTGACTAATTAGTAAGTAGACAAAGCTTGAGCCAGTAGGGTATAACAAATGTGATAATCATTTATTAAACAAATCACACTATTTTTTTTATATACATTCATATTATTATACGTTACACAACATTTATTATAATTTACAATAATTGTCATATACTATATTTTATAACGTATAACATATACATCTATAAACGAAATACTTCAAAGTGTCATAATTGTACAGTATTTAATATAAACCTATTAAAAATATCTATACATACCGATCTATGAAAATCGAGTGTAAAGTGCTACACTTCACGTTGTGGCTTAATTTGACAATTGCAATAAGAACCCGAAACATAAATTACAATTTTGATGAGTCACATTCTTAACAAATATAAACTATTATAAATTAAATATGCAATATTAACAATTTCATAACAATACATAATAATATCAACGAGCACATGCTTATGTTATATCATATGATTCAATTTAATCAAGCCAAATATTGCCTTTGAAATTTCATATATCAAATATTATTGATGGTTGTTATCAAGTTCTTATATGACATAAAAGTTTATCTGTAAAATCATATATTGACTATTTGTAAAATTATATATTAACTCATAAGTCCTACATGTTTATACAATTTCAGTGCCTCATTTTACCCCACATTTTTCTCATTCACACGCTATAATGTGCACGCGGATTTTGCATAATATCATTTTCTATCTCCTACTTTTTTGAGGTAATTTGAAAATGGAAAATTGAGAAAAAAATAAAAGAGTAATAAAAATCCCTATTGAATGCAAATAGATATAGTATAAAAGATACGATATCCCACTCTTTTTTTTCTTTTTAGTTTTTAATAATACAATAATTATATCTATGCTAAAGTTAGTGTTGAAGTATTATTATTATTGATCCTTGATTTGATTGTGTTATTAATTAGTTTAAGGAATCAAAGATTTCAACCTCTTTGTCTTTGACATTTCAGAATTATTTGACCTTTTTATTATTTAATGTGTATATCCAAACGTTTTCAGGAAAAAAAAATTGATCATCATGCTTCAGTTGAACAATAACACTTTACTAAATTGTCTCAACACTAACACTGTCACCGGTGATTTATTGGGGTCATCCAAAAATAGCTTAAGTAGAAAGAAATGCATGCATATTGGTAGGTTGACTTGCCTCGGCTTTAGAATTTTAAAAGTATCATTATTTTTAATGGTTCTACGTGATTTGTCCGAAATCTTAGCTCTCTAGCATTAGTCTATTGTAAATGGCTAAAATCGTATTGTATTTTTGATCGAGCTTTGTGCGAGGAGACTAATGGAACTGTCGTTTTCACCACTCAAAGCGGTTGAAAAAGTACCAGAAAATTGTAGAGTACTAAGCATTTGAATTCAAGTCATCCCTGAAAATTTGAAACTATTTTGATACCTAGTGGCACACTATTTGCTTCCCCTCAATGAGTTTTCCTCTTTATATGAACATCCAATCTTATGGATGATTTTCCAGTGGGTATAGGAAATGACTGATGTTGAATTTTTATGTTTCCAATGACTTAATTGTGAGATAAGATTATTATTATAAAACTCAAAATAGAGTGAAAAGTTTTACTCCAACATACAAAAATAATAGAGAATGCAAATCCAAAGAATTGTAAAAATAGGAAGTGTTCCACTAGCAATGGAGATCTGCACAGTACATTGATTTAGCAAAGGATGAAGGTTATGATGCATAGGAACAAACTCATGAGTAGTTACTATCACGTGACTTGTAAATTTACCAAATCCTCCTCATCATTTTTGGTATAAGAATATTTGCCATTTCCCATCCTAACTCATGTGTAAGGCCTCTCCAAATTATTATACTTTGTCCCAAAAAAATAAAAAAATCCCAATTAACACACTCAATTCACAATTATCTATTTATCTTACACTTGGCAAAGTAGACAAAAATAAATTAAGAGTTTACTATTAATTTTTTCAACTACTTGAACTCAAATTTGTGATTATCTAATAGATTAGGTATCGATTTTTATCTTTACGCTTTTAATGGACTAAATTTCTTTTAATTTCATACAATATTATATTTACTTAGTAGAACTTTATCAAGCAGACTTAAAAAAAATATAAACAAATTTGAGCATAATAGCAGGCTTAAACTTAACTCGTTTAGTAATAATATTTAAAAATAATGAAGTTAGAGCTTGAACTCGATCAGTTTTACTATATTAATCAAACTTATGAATTTGATGGTTTGTGAATTTTTACCAAAAGTGAGTTGGAAATAACTTGGAAGTCGCTGCAGGGCGTTTAGGGACCCATGTTAAACTAAGATGATGAGCATGGAGTGAGGTCCACCGCGTCGTCGGAGCATGGGTGGATGGGGCATGCAAATGACAAGGAGGCTAACAATTCCTCAATTAATACAGGATAGTAGTAAATACGAACGGGGCAGAGTGGTCCACTGCTCACATGTTCAGCGTTTTTGCATTGCATTGGGCTACTCAATGTTAACAATTGTTCAAGTCACGTGCCAATTTAATGTGATTCTTCTATTTAAGGTTTTGTGGGCCCATGATTTTCTCAACCACTAATTGACTATTGATAATAATTCCATTCTCAATTTAATACTAGTGTGTTTTATAAACAAATAAATAAATATCCAGTGTATATAATATAGTATCCATTATGAGACAGTGAATTTCCAATAGAAAAAGTGAGTATTCAACATGTTGCTATGCTACTTAATTTTTTTTTTATCATATAAATGGATATTTGCTGAAATGGACTCAACGTATTCAAGAAAATGTCTGATACATAGTGTTATTTGTTATTAGCGAATAGGATTTATCTGTCAATTTATATAGTGCTAGTAACGATCTTAAAAATATGGTTTTTTCATGTAAATAAAATTAGAGTATGAAGGCACAATCTCTGATTGTCTTGGTATTATATTGGTGTAGTGATCTCAAATCAATCTAACATTTTTCGTACGATATAGAGCCTAATGATAATTGGCGTTTCTTCAATGGATCCTTGCCATGAATGTAACAATGGAGCAGACAAACGGCCCTTCAAAGCGTGAGCCGTCATGTGCCTTCTCTCCTCTTTTTAACAGGGCTTCGAGGCAGTTTTTGTCAAACGCTAATCCGCGAGTAGAGCTATCCGCTGAATTTTGGGGCAGATTGGTTATCCGTGTTTTTTTTTTTTCTTTTTTCCAGATTTTTATATTAATTTCTTAATATAAATATACAATTTTTCATTAAAAATGCAATTATGCAGTGCAAATGTAACTTAAATATATTGGTTCAATATTATATATTTAATTTTTAAAATATAAATTTGGGAGTGATTTCATTACTGTTTAACTGCTTGATTTATAATTTTTTTATTAAATAGTAAGTAATACCATTTCATTGTTTACATAAAAAATAATGGGATAAGATGTATATAAACTATAAAGACGTGGCAATTGCAGTTTTTTTAGTTATTTCCTGGTTATTCAGTTGAACTCACTGTTATGGAAGCAAGCCTCTTGAAAATTTTTGATCCCGATTGATGTATGGCAACTTTATTTGCGACTTTCTGGTACGTGGAGTTGCAAAAGCAATGAGTTGGTGACAACAAATATTGAGCTTAACGCCATTAGCCCACCTGTCACACCAAATACCCGTAATCAAATAGCTGTTTCATATCGTCTGGTAGGTAACTTACAAAATGGTGATACAGTGATGTTTCGTGTTGATGCCATATTATGAGAATGATATGGCTTTACAGTTCTCTCTGAATGATAGATTTACTCACCTGAAAGTGAAGGAGTCATGGCAAAATCATATTGGGGAAGCAGTACCCCAGCAGCAATTGGGATAGCAATGACATTGTAAGTGATAGCCCACAACAAGTTTTGGTACACTTTTGCCATTGTTGCTCGTGCAAGATCCAAGGCGTCTACTACCTGTGCTATTTGGAATGTCACAGTTATGTTCATATGCTATTTATTAAAAATAAATATATTTTTAAAAAGAAAGTTCACTCCCTTTGTCAACTATTATTATAAAGCTAAAGAAGAGAGTCAGTAATTGAAAAGCCATGAACTGAAGTAAATGGACAATTATGAAGTTTGAAGCATTCATTTTAGTGGTCCATTTTTTTAGAGAGATTCACCGTCTTTCATGAGTTATGGTGTAGAATCTTGATCATTCTCTAGACCTTCTTCCATGACAAAACAATATAACAAATTCAAGCATCAACTAGAACACCAGACAAAATATACAGCAAGACATTTGCTCTATTTCTTTCTTCATTTATTATCAGTACCATACAACAATTATGCTGGAAGAGTTTTGTCAATGGTTATTATCTGGCTATTCTGGATGAGGACTAGATAGGAATTTTTTCTTCGGCAATGAGCATTCCTGACTTCGTTGGGATCATAGCATCCCCTATATTAAAAGAAACGTTAATGCATTTTCTAGCTTTAGAATGTCCATGCTATAAAAAGGTGCACAATTTCCACTAACATTGGATTCTCATTGCAGTATTTATTATTATTATATACTCATGAGCAAGTGTAGCATTCAATAAGTAAATAAAGTGAGGTTCATAAATAACAGATAAAAAAGGAGAGCGACAATGCAAGTAAAAGAAAAAACCATACTTGTGAAAGTCTGTTGCCAAGAAGTATAATAGATGCTGCATCAGATGCAGCATTTTCTTGAGCTTCATTCTGAAGTGCAATCCCAACGTCAGCAAGAGCCAAAGATGGCGCGTCATTTATCCCATCACCTACCTTCAAAAACTAACATGTCAGATAATAGTCATTTTTTCTAAGACTACAGAGATACTACTGCAGTTGGTTTTTATGAAAAAATGAGATGGTCTGTCATGAACACGGAATAAAGATTTGATAAACAATATGTACCATTGCAACATGATGCCCTGCAGCTTGAAGAGTTGAAATAACACCGGATTTCTGCTGCGGAGTCAAGGAAGCATTGATAAATTCACTTCCTATTCCAACTCTGCTTGCTATGTTTGCAACTGCCTCTTCCCTATCTCCAGATACTAGGACTGTACGGATACCCTTCTGCTGGAGCCTACCAACCCAAGTGAAATTATAAGCATGTAAAGTTGGAATCATATGCTTACAACTTGGATAACATGTAGCAAAAAGGAAACAATGAAGTCCAAATATTAATAGAATATGTAGAGAACTATCCTGACAACATGAAACCTAAATCTGCTGAAATTCTGACATATCATTTAAATTTTTGGTAGTTCCACCTCATTTGAAACGAATGAGACTTCTGTTGCGATAGGCCTAAGGATATACATATGTACTTTTGCAATAGGGAACACAATAAAGCCAATATCCCTCTGGCAGCACAATTCATGATCTCCTTTCAATAGTGATCAAAGAAGAGGGAAAAAAAAGAGGAGAAAAATCCATCTTTAACTCACAAGAATAATGAGGATTAACTCAAGGATGCAGTACTATTTATACTTGCTACCCTCTAGGTCTATAGCTTCAAACTACAATACTAGAACCAGAAAAGAAAACGCTCCTTAGCTAAGTTATTGGCAAATAGATAATGATATAATAAACTATAGTGAGAAAAGGAAATATTAAGTCAAGGAAATGACTGCTTTTTTCCAATTTTTTTAAACAATCATTAATCTTATGGCCAAATGTGCAAATCAGGGCAGGCAGCATTCATGATAGTTCTCTCAAAATATGAAACCTTATGCAGACCAAAGAAGTAATAATACCACAGAAAATGTTCACACGATGGAAATTCCTCGGGGTAATGAATTGTTATAGCAGATGAGAGGATTACCTATTTACAGTCAGTTCAGCATCATTGCGCAAACTGTCCGATATTGCAATGGCACCAATGATGCCCTCTCCTTCACGTCCAACATAGACAACTGTTTTCGAATAGTTTGATGATGAATCCGGTTCTGATAGCTGAAATTTTACTGCAGTTTCCAGAATTCTGATATCTGAGGGGTTTATCTTTTTCTGGAATCTCTCGTGAACCCATTCTAAAGAACCAACTGCAACCAGACGGTCATCTACTTCTGCTAAGGCTCCAAAACCTGGTTCTGCCAATTGTCCTCTTGTTTCTGGGATAGTCAGTTTCAATAACTCAGCTTCTTTTACGATAGCTTTTGCTATTGGATGCAACGCAGTTTTCTCCACTGCAGCAGCGATTTGAAGTATTTCTGATTCTTTGCATGCAATTGAAGCCACAGCAACCACAGCAGGCTTGCCTTCTGTGAGTGTACCAGTCTGATGTTGAAAAAATGGGAGTATCAAGTTGTCAATGATCAAATAGTAAAATGCATAAAGGAATAAAGTAACTATTTAAAATATCCTGCTCCTCAACTCCAAGTGAGCATGTTATGCATGTTTGTGTTTGTGTGAAAGAGAGAGATGCCATAATTAAACAAATTCATACTACCTTGTCTAAAGCTATATATTTGATGCTTGCTAAACGTTCCAATACATCTCCTCCTCTTATAAGAAGTCCTTGCTTGGCTCCTGAAGTTTTCAAGCAGAAGGGAATTTCAGACTTCCAACTTCTAACAAGAATATAGAAAAAAAATACAAGAAAAACTAGCTAATAATGTAACCATTAAATACAAGAGAAACCAGCCAAGTCCTTGTGATTGTCATAAGAAAGCTAACAAAAGAACTACATTTCAACTCAGACATCAAATTTGAATGTATGCAGATGGATACATTGTTACACCTTATTTTGGTGGACTAGGAAGAATATGACCCTTTCCTTTAACATGCATAGAGAATCTAGCTTGAAAAGTATCAACTTCGGACAACATACCAAGTGAAGTTCCAACCAGAATTGCGGTGGGTGTGGCAAGGCCAAGTGCACAAGGGCAGGAAACTACCTGTTACAAGAATAACTCACATTACAAGTTGGGGGATATATAAATTATATAAGTGATCCCCTCAATACAATTATATCAAGGTCTTTTTTTTCCCCTTTCTCTTTCTGTGCCTTTAATACAGAAAACATTAAATACACAATTTCTTCTTATCCTTAGGCAATATACAAGGATAATAAACTTCATTGATTTCCCGGAATCAACAGTTGTACCTTCTCCACATGCATGTGCAAAAAGGGCAACCTGTCTTAAACCCATAATCAAATGCATGGGTAGAAAAAGAAACACGTAAAAAACTCACCAAAACATCCACAGAAAGTTTCAAACTCAAAAGCAAACTGTCTCCATCAGGTCCAGCAATATCATTGAGCAAAACATCAGGAAATATGTGTGACCCAATGTAGTACCTAATGTGAATGAAAAACCAAACATCAGAAGGAAGAAGAAAAGAAGATATCCAAAAACTAGGAAATAAAGAGCTGAAAACAGTTCTCAAGAATATGTTGACATGACAAAAGGTCTGGAGAAAGTTCCAATGCCAATAAAAGTTCACCATACTTTAATAAACACCTACGGAGTAAAAAGAATGACCTGCTTGAAGTTGAAGGATAACACTGTGAAAGGAAAAGGAAACTAACAAAGAGCAATTTAAATTTATAAGAAAAAGTTGATGGCCAAAAGTTAGAACCAGAATAATTAATTACAGTCAAGTCACAGAGACGGTGACTCTTGATACCACCAAAACGACACCTACCACATAAAGTCTCTGCTGTGTCACCATTGTGTTCAATAGAAGTTATTAACATTGATTCACAATTTCCTTTATTTTATAAGGTCCTAAATCTACACATTTTGCAGACGTAAAATGCAAAATAGTTGCCACCTTTTGTCAGCTATAGACAATAGTTTTAACTAAGGTCTAGTTCCAGTTTTCCATCTTTCTCATTTAGGAACCTTCAGTATGAGGCTCAACCAAATAACGATTAAAGAAAAGAAATACACCCTACCAAAAGGCAAAAGTAGCTGCAGATATACTCATCACACTGTACACAAATGGCCCAGCTATTGAATCTGCTAGTCTTTGTATAGGTGCTTCATGACCTTGAGCATCCTCAACCTAATACATCATAAATCCTCAACATAAGATGAAGATTTCAAACTAGCTTGTATTCTGAACTCATGATTTGATTGCCATCGAGTGAACCAGAAAAAGAAAACAAATCAAAGCATAATGTGTTCTCGTGGACTTAACTAAAAGCATTTAACAAGCGTCACATAGCTGCGAAAAGGAGAGTAATGAATAACTAACCATGCGAACAATCCTAGATATTGTTGAGTTGGAGCCAGTAGAGGATGCCTCAATCCTTAAAGGACCATCCTGAAAATGTTTTGGACAATTGCCTATTGTTAAAAATGCATTATCTCAATTCAAAAAGAGAAAACTGCAGAATATCCAAAATCATGATAATTTGTTCTCTCTTGAACAAGTTGGTAAAGTAAGACCAAAACTATTAAGAAGTTAGAAATGAAGAACTTTGATGCCTTACTATAGCTTTGTGGTGATATTTGATTCGAATTATCTAAAGGTGATAAACATCAAGTAGCAAAAGAGGTACTGCTAGTCAGGAGTAAGCAACAATGACCACATATAGCATGTTAAAACCATATTCCTGAAGTTCAAAATATTATTATACCCAGTTCATAGTTCCAGCTGAGACTTTGAGGCCTGCTTCCTTAAATACAGGAAGAGATTCCCCTGTCAGCATGGATTCATCCACAACACTTCTTCCTGCAAGAACTCTACCCTGTCCAGGAAAAAAATATGATTCAACTCAATGCAGAATGTATTGCATGTATTAATATTAAGGCTAGCAGGTTGAAAATACTAGTATAACATATCAGTTTTTTAGCTTCTATATAAGAATACTACTAGTTTAATACTTATCTCATGGCAAACAGATGCCCATATCTATAATTATTAGTACCATAAAGTGAAGGGTCACTCCAAACTGATTATAGGTTTACACCCTTGGCTTGATATAAAAGTATTATCATGTATCAATCTAGTACTAATATATGCAAAAAGATCAATTTCATTAACATTAACAAGCTAAAAATTCAAATATCTTACATCTACAGGAATAGTTTCTCCAGGAAGAACCAACACTGAGTCTCCAACTCGAATATCATCAGTGGGGACTTCAACACAAATTGCATTAGAGCAAAGAACAGTATCACTAGAGGAGTTGCTATCTGATGAAGTAATAACAAGACGGGACTGAGTGGATACAAGTGACTGCAAGACAACCAGATTGGTAAATTAAACAGATGGAAATTTGTATCACTTCTAAAATGGCCACCAAATAGTAAAGAAGAGAGAACAAATATGTTTACTAAATAGCCATGCATAATTCTCAGTTAAAAAAATAAATAAACCATGCTCTCTGTTTGAACCAGACAAGAAGTATACTAAGTCATTGATAATTCGACAATAATGTTCATCCCAGCGAGCAAATCAACCACGCACCACAAATCTAGCCCATAAATTGTACCAAAGATCAAAGGACCAAATTTTCTTAGTATGAAGAAGTTGTATTACTCTTATCTGCTAGGTACTAGCAAACATCATTGCATAAGACATGTATAAGGATCAACGAAGCTAGATTACTTGGAAAAGGGAATCAAGAGGCACGAATCTCATTACTCCCTTTAATAAAAAATGTGAAACTGATTCGAACTTTACCAGAAGTTCATTCATA
Source organism: Croton setiger (assembly GCA_948099555.1). Taxonomy (NCBI): domain Eukaryota; kingdom Viridiplantae; phylum Streptophyta; class Magnoliopsida; order Malpighiales; family Euphorbiaceae; genus Croton; species Croton setiger. The sequence continues at coordinate 37,273 of CANUEY010089111.1, forward strand.
TCACTTGATGCCTTGATCCTTGCCTTTTCTTCAAGAGAACGTCCAAGCAACACAAAACCAAGAAGCATGACCTGCACACTAAAAAATAACAGCCATCCATGAGAAATTTATAAACCCTCCAAAAGTTAAAGCAATCTCATCCATATTTGATATGTAAGGAAAGCAGTTGATATATATTAATTAAACTTAGTTGTTGCCATGCTAGATAATAACTTTGGCAGGTGTCTACGGGACTAGAAAATAAGCTTCACCATGCTGAGCAGTATATTCCTTGGGCTAAAATTGAAAAGATAAATAATTTTTTCGTATAAAATTGCAAATAAAATAGAATTGATCACAAGAAAAAATGCAAAGACTGAAAGTAAGCAAGCCACCGGTTCATCAAAGAAAGTCGCGTCCCACTTGAGCTCAGGGTTAAGGACTGCGACCTGCAAAAAATAAGAGATTCCGGAGCATAAATAATTAGCAAAACCCTGCAATTTGGATAAAGATATGTAATGATTAGGTGAGGGTCTAACCGCACTGATAAAAAATGCAGCAACCGATCCGAATCCCACAAGAGAATTCATATTTGGCGATCCCTTTTTGAATGCTCTTATACCATCAAAAAGTAAGTCTGCAAACAAGCGTTATATGGATATTCAATTATATAAGAATGCCAATTTCAAACTTCACAAATAATGTATTCAGAAGGATTCTTTAATTATTTCAAGATGCGTTGATGTTGAAACAAGAGAGAAAACAAGGCTGCTAACCTCTTCCTGGTCCTAACAGAGCTGCCAAAGACAAGCTACCCTTCACATATGAATTGTGCAGCATTTCAAAAAAGAAGCCTGCGACAAAAAAAAAAAAAAAATGTTATTGATAGGATAATGCTTCAGTTGCTAATTTCTCCGAACACGAAAAGTTACAAAATGTGATTGCTCCATTACCATGGGCGACATGAATGCCTAGAGAGTGGAAAATATGCGAAGCATGTGATCCACAACACAAAGCCACCAAAGTCCATGCAAATGTCACGCGATTCCTGCTCTCATCGAGCAATTTTTTTTTCCTTTGAACCATCTCTTGCCACTTTTTCACATTCTCCGCCACTCCTAGCCCTGAAACTCTCCTGTTCGACACAAATCCGCAATCAGTCAATCTCCGAGCAAGACCGTCGGCAATCTCTTCCGGAATTCCACGCTCTACAGCCTCCGGTTTCAATTTTATCGCAGCGGTTTCAGTCAACATATTGACCACAGCTGAATCGACACGTTCATCGGCAGAGAGCAAAGACTTGACACGGGACACGCAACCGCCACACATCATTCCACGAACGTCAAGGAGAATCGGCGACTCTTTAGAGCGTTCATGAGCTTGAAACGGTGAGTTTTGCACTTGAGGTTTGATGTCAAGAGAATTGGACAAAGTGACGGGCGAGCGGAGGATGAATCGACGACGATTAGGTAGTTGAGCAATGAACTCAAAGTCATGAAAACGATGTCGTGTGGTATAGCCGAAGCTAAACCTCCGATGAGGCGTAACGGAAAGCCTCAGGAAATGAGTCGCCATTTTCTGAAGAAGGAATTGAAAAGAAACAAGTTCATAGAAACTCAAAGTTGTTAAAAGAGTAGAGGTGAGAGTGACTGGTAGAACAAAGTAATGGTGTTAGTAGCCGTTGCTGAAATTTGTTGAATTATATTTTGACACGTCAGATTACAGTTATCCATTTTTTTTGTTTTCATTTCTGTGCTGGCGGCGTACGGTTGGAGCACCCAAATGTGGGTTGTTGGAGTCTCAAATAGAAGATGTGAGATTTCCTAATTTTAGGGATTCATCGTGACATATTCGCTTCTTTCAATCTGAGGTGTATTATTGAATTTTTATGTATATATTAAGTACTAAAAAATTAGACAAAGAAATAGCCTCCATTTCAAAACCAAAAAATGCTTTGAACTTAGATTATTGGTCTTTTACACATTTTCGCCCTCTGCTAAAAACAACTCATTGCTTCTTCCTTCCTCCATAATTCATACACATACCTCCATTTCGTGGTGGCCACGGGCCGGGCCGGGCCTGTTCCGAGCCTCGGCCTGCCGGGCCACGGTTCGTGCCACCCTTGAACCGTAACCGGCCCGCCGAACCGGCGTTCGACGGCCCGGCGGTTAATTTGCGAGCCAAAAACCGGCGGTTCGAAACGGTTAAACCGGCGGTTCACGAACGGTTCGAAGCAAGGCGGTTTGGGTTTAGAATAACCGGCAGGCCGAGACGGTGGCGGTTAACCGGCGGGCCGAAACCGGTTAACTGCCGGTTTTTGTTTTTTTTTTCCGAAAAAAAAATAGGAAAAATTATTTTTTTTTTTCACTTCCAACATGAATGTAATTAATTGAATTGAACATTCAATTTTTGTGGAACCATATTGTATGAATAATATTTTTTGCACTTCAAAAGTTAATAATAATTGTAATTTTTTTTAATTTAATAGATGAAGAAGAAATTTCTAATTTGTAATTGCAAATATTAAGAGTACTTATAAAGATTTTTTATTTGCATTGAATTGTTGAAAGATGATGAACATTACTAAAAAAAATTAATTGAATAAGAGAAAAAAAATTAATAAGTTAATAAGTTGTATACAAAAATTCTTAGAGAATGAATGAATAACTTAAAAATAAATAATTTATTGATTGAGAAAATGTTACATTGAATTTACTTGAAGAAGAAATTTGTAATTTCTAATTGCAAATGTTGAAGAGTAATTTTAAGAATTGATTAATTGGATTGAATTGTTGAATGATGAACAT
>CANUEY010089129.1:0-18548 GCA_948099555.1 Croton setiger
TTTATTTGTTTGATATATTTTTTATTTATATTAATTTTATATATATATATATATATATATATATATATATATATATATATATATATATATATATATGGAAAGAATATAAAAGGAGTTCAATACATAAAATTAATTGCAAACCAACTAAAATTTGAAAATACATTATACAATTTAAATTTTGTTTATATTACAAAAATGATATATACAAGGCTGATTACTCTGAGCCTGACGCCAAAGTTTATCTTTCACATGTGAACTCCGGGAATATCTTGGAGACTTCCTAATTGCGGCGACCGACTATGCGTCGAAGGAACATCATGCTCATCAGTAGTCCCCTGTTGGTGATCTTTAGGGCCTTGATCGATAGATGCCTCATTAACTGCTGCCTGATCGATCGGGGTCTGAGGTACTACGTCCGCATCGTAAAATAGATCAGCTAAAAACTGATTGTGTACCTTGAGACAGAAAACTATTGCTGTGAATCTGATGGTGGAGGATGAGGTGTTGCTGGTAGAGGGGATGCTAGTGGATGAGGGGGGGTTGCTGCTACCGAAGGGAATGCTGGCGGAAGATGGGCTACTTGCCATCTACCACTGTTGGGGACTCGGCCCCCATGCCCTATGCGTTTGACTGGATGCTGCCTTTGTGCCGGCTCAAGCTGCTCGACAGACACATAATTCTGAGTAGGAACGACATTATGCTGTGTTTAATGAGCTTATAGCCCCCGCTGACAAGAGATGACCACTCGGCAAATAACTCTATATAATCTTCAAATATCATCTCACCAGCCAAGTGTCGCTTCTGATACTGCAGTGCATCTTGTAGGATTTCCACGGTAGACCTAACCTATCACAGAGAAAAAAATACAAGTATAAATAAAATTCGCTTTATGTAAGAAGCATAAATCAAAAATTAAACTAAAAAACATAAAGGAAAACTCACTAATACTGTGTAGACCTCGGCAGAGCCAATGTACCCTTAAGGTACAGGGACGCTCATCCTGTCCTCCAAATTATTGATGAACTGCATTGTCCACTGTTGGTATTGCAATAAATACTCATCAAACGCCTCCGCGCGTCCAATATTATCCCCGACGAATAGTGTGTTCGATCGATCCTCCCACCGTGTTATATACGATTGGTGGAATATGCTCTAATCCTCAGTGTTTCAACTAATCCTCGTTAGTTTGTGCAAGCATTAATGCTCATCCCTATCCAGTAGTAGAGTCTGATCAGGTATCTTCTGTCGATATTCGAACTCTCAAACCATCCTATTAGGGACGTAAAACTCAACCACCTTAATGAATGTGAGTTGCGTGATGGTAGTCGACATGTGCTACCCCGCTCTTCACTGCAGCAGTAGGGCATACAGATGTAGTAGCTGGTCCGAGTATGACATCTACAAGAACTATAAAAGGAATATATATAGTACATGTTAGTGTGTATTTCTGCAAAAAAAATAATGAAAACATAAAGCAATAAAATATGATTTGAAAAATACCTCGTCGTCTGTCAAAACCAACAACTAGTCTCGATAACCCAGCAGATTATAACTGATAATGTCTTGCAAATTTTTCTCCTTCTGCCACCTTTAAAAATAAGAAAATATAAGTATACTAACAAATAAAACTAATAAATACAACGGAGAGAGCTACATACATCTGCGCATAAGGACAACCATGAAACACTACAGGATATCGATCGAGGAGTGCCGGTCGAAGTGTTGCAATCCTTTCCTGAGCCCACACCTTGTGATTTAGTAACATACGTAGCATTTTTTTTTAAAAAAATGAAGTACTTAAATAAAAAATTACTTGTAACTACAGTAGACACCCTCTGATATAATTGCAACCCGTAGAGGCGAGACATAAATTTCAGTACAGATACGCCAAAACGGCACTCTCCTAGCTGTATTGCCGACATTCGGCAAAGTCAATCAACATCAGCACCAGAATCAAGCTCGTGCTAATCTTCGACAATTGTAGAACATGAATCCTCCCATCAACCACAACATGAAGCATCAAGCTCGCTGTTGGTAAATATGCTCTGGCAAGCTATCCTCCACAGGCATCATTATATGTTCGCTGACGCAACGGAGCATGATCCTATTGCCTTTAATATCAACGTCCTAAGGTGCGAAGACCAAAAAATCTAGACAGTACTAACGTCAGCCAATCAAGAGCCTTTGAAATCGGCCCGTCACAACACGTTCGTCGACAAGTAACCCAAGATCACCTTTACGTTCTATAGTGCGATGGTCATTTCTGAAAGACAAGTGGAAGGTGTGCGTTTTCGGACGCCAATGCTCCATCAGAGTAGAAAGAAAAGCCCTGTCATAATATAGGAATCAATCTTTCACACCGCACAAAGTCTAGCTCGTCGATTTAGAATAGCGTCCGGGGATGCTCGACGTCAAGCTGCTGCCATATTTGCGTGTCGGCTCGCCTGATGTGCAGCGGACTATCGTATCTCGCATTGCCTGCGATTACGTGTATCGATTTGTGTTCCCGCTAAAGGAACAATAGACCACGGCTAGCAAACCCCCGATCTAACATGCACTTCTACTGTGAACTAGAAGATTCTCCTTTCTCCATTACTACATGTTGTATTTATAAATAATTTCTTAATTATTTTCTAATTCATATTCCTTTTATGTTATTATTGGTCAATTTATTTTTTAAAAATATTTTATAAAATAATATATTTTTTATTAATATTCTTAACTAATATACCTACATAATAATGTAAATTAATTTTACATATAAATTCTATGTAGCATACACATACTGTTTTTTTCGCATATAAATTTTTTTCCCGTATACAAAACTACTTCAAACATTATTATCGCATATAATTTTTTTTTCATATTAATAATGTTAATTAACTAACCAAAATATTATCCCAAATAAAATTTCTATTTTTCATACAAATATTATTACCTCCAAACTACCTAAAATTGTTTTCACTTAAACATATTAGCATAAATGGGTATTATTTTAATTAAAGCTAAATTAAAAATTGTCACAAATAATAAAAAATAAAAGAGAATTCAAATTGTCGTAAAACGGGTTACGGAAGTAGTGAATTGCCGTTGAAAAACTCTAAAAACTGTTGAATGATTGGTGAAAAGGTCCGAAATTCGATGGTAAATATTTGGTAGTAATCAGAATAGAAAACGGTGAAAGAAAATGTCGGCTGTTGTTTGAGCTCGCATAACGTTTATGTGAACTCTCACTGATGATTCAGGGGTTCGCATAAGCGTTATGTGAACTTTTTGAACATGCTACGTGTCCGTCATCGGTTAGACTCCATTTAATATGATCAAATTATTCATATTCCTTATGTTATTTTTTTAATGTTATTTTTTTAATTAGTCTTTCTTTTAGTTTATAACAAGTAATTAATGCTTAACATTTCTATTAATTTCTATTGTAATTTTTAATATATTGAATTAATAAAATTATTTATTTATTTTCATAAATAATAACACTATTAAAATTAAAAGTTTATGATGAGATATTCTTTATGTTATTTTTTTAATTAGTCTTTCTTTTAGTCTATAACAACTAATTAATGTTTAACATTTCTATTAATTTCTATTGAATTTTTAATATATTGAATTAATGAAATATTTACTTTCCTTTTTCATAATTAATAATACTATTAAAATTAAAAGTTAATTATATTCATAATTTACTTTTATAAATAAGTATATAATAAATATATAGAATGATTTGAATCTATATTATTTAAATACTTATATAACATTATAAATATTAACATAATTATTTATTTTAAAAACAATAATAATTATATATTTTTAAATTAGTTTAATATTTAATTTTTACTAATATATATTAGTTATAGTTATATTAAAATACATTAGATTTATGAATTATAATAAAGTATTATTGCTTTTGATAATAATAAAAGGAATGATATTTTTTAAAAATAATATTTATATTTAATCATTGTACTTAATAAATATTTATTAAAGTAAACTATGATAGTTTTTTAATTTTTTGGCGAAATGGTTGAAAACCGTCTAATTGTGATAGTATCCATTTTTTCAACAAACCAGTGAAATTTTGAAAAATTTTAAATTTTTTGAATTATATTCACGGATATTGACATATATTCATAGATTATTTATTTTTTAATTTCTGATTAATTAATTAAATCAAATACATATTTAATAAAAAGGGATGGTTTTGAAATTTAAAAAATTGGGATGAATCATTTGAATAAAAGTATTATTTCACTAAATATTAAATTTAATATATTATTTTATTAAATAGAAAGTTAAAATGTTGTATTTTATTAAATGTCCCAAAGAATAATATAATTTTTCTAAAATAGATAGACAAAACAAATTATTATGTAAAATATACAAATAAGTTAGTTCAAATTTTAAAAATAGAGGAATAAAAACATATTTTCCCTAATTTTTTATTTTCAATTACTATAAGATGATAATATTTGACTATCACGAGTTTACATTTGTTTCTAAAGAAATTTTCATATTTTAACTGGGTGATCGAATTTATGAACCCTATATCCTCAAAAGCGGATTAGCAAATTTCATTAGTTTTATGTAATATTTTACTCAATTCACTCTAAAGTTTAGTATTCTATTAAAATCTTAACGAACAAACAAAATTCCCTATATTTGTTTTTCCTTCAACAAATGTATAACTTTATTGCTTTCTCATATAGTGGACTAACAATAGAACAAAATCTTCAAAATATCTTTGAAATAAAAAGATTATTATTATTATTATTATTATTATTATTATTATTATTATTTTTTTTTACAAATAGTGACGAAGAAATTACGACCAAGCGTTGAAATTATAGTAAATGCCACTTAATTGATACCGGAATATTCAAATTAGGTATTGGTCAAAATAATGCATGAAACACTATATATATATATATATATATATATATATGTCATGTTTTTGCTATAAAAAAGAAAAAAAAAACCCATTGAAATGAACAAGCTATTAACACATTAGAATATTCTATATATAAAAAAAAACACATTAAAAATAGTATATATCTAAGTTATATTCAACTTTATTGGTCTATAATAAAAATAAAAATATTCCCAAGAAGTATATTTATGTGTAAGATGCGGTGGGTTCTTATACCTAACTCAATTTTCTATATATTGTAGTAGTAGGATGAAGCCTAAAAATTGACTTATGGATTTAAACAAAAGTCTTGTTGGCTGGCGCCTTCCTGTTTGAAAAACATACTATTTTAATTCATTATATATGTTATCGTATTGGAAGTTGTCAAACAAGCATATCCTAATTTAATTAATTTATTGGAAGTTGTCAAACAAGGATATCCTAATTTAATTGCTTAATAAACAAAATGGAATTCTATAGTCAATCATAAATTGGAGAAAAATTAGTGGATAGCAGGTTTTAAAAATTGTATTTAAGTATTTTTAAGAATTTGACATAAATGGTTTAATATCTTTATTTCTTAAATTCTTAAACAGAGATTAGATGATTGATTCCTGTCTTAAGAATGGAGCAAACTCTAAAACTATATCTTTACTCCTTAATACGCTGATCCAGAACGATCCAGATCAATCTGAACTTTAAAGATATATATATATATATATAATTCTGCTAATATTTTTTAGAAGAAGCTATTTTCATTTTTAAAGGGATTAAAATGACCCTTTATTAATATATTGAGACTAAAATAATGCTTTTTACAAGAAAAATGCACAAAACAACTAGGTCACAAACTTTTCAAAAAAATTTCATAAAATGTTAACATAATATGTTTATAAACCATTCTTAAACTATTTATAAACTTTTTAGAAACTGTCATAATCTGTTTATAAAATATTAACTTAATACATACACTAACTATTCATAAACTATTTATAAACTACATAAACTATTCATAAACTTACAAAATGTAGAACTCTATACAATGCTTCTTCACAACTAGATTCTGATCAATTAAACTAGTTTAAAAGCCAACAAGATACTCAATTTAATTTCGATATGGGCCATTTAATCACTAATCTCCATCATCAAATTCTTACTTATATCAATTTTCTAAATGAAAAATTATCTAAATTTATTTTGTGAGGAAACACATGAATGTCCTAAAATATAATCATATGTATAGTATTGTTTATTGAAATTATAATGGCAGAATAAATAAAAAATGAAATGAAGTAGAAGATCGATTGGTCTCTTTTACAGTGGCGTTGAAGCTTTTATTTTTTTTTTTGTTTTATGTCGTGCTTCTGCTCGTCCTGCAAATCCTGAGACAAGATTCAAAGCAAAGATGACGGAGGTTCTCATTGATTTTCTAGGCCATTTTTAGAAGATTTGGTCAAGTTTTGGAAATTTAACTCGGTGATGAATGATTTGTAGATGAATTACGAAGGATTCAAGATGAAAAACAGTGGATTTGTAGATGAAAGACGGAGCAGGTTGTTTCAGATCAGAAGGATGAAGTAGTCGGCGAAGAGGAAGTTGTGAGCGTGTGAATAAATTGATTCAAGTAAAAGAATGAGCTCTTTTAGTCTTTTTAAACACTTAAACAAAGCCCTTTTAGTCCTTAAAAAGTTGGAAGGACTCTTGCTGTCCAAAAATTTTGAATAGGGCTCTTTATAAGTTTTCTATTGATAAATTATTTTCTCTTATATAGAAGGAATTTTGTATTTATATAATTTTTTTTTTAAATTAAAATATTATATTTGTTAATAAAAGAGTTATAATCTATAATTATATTAATATTTTAGAATTTTAGATTTTTTTTAAAAAAAATGGACTACGTACTAATTAGATCAAAGTTATAAATTTCTATACAACAATTTAATAATTAAGTACATAAAATATGTATAAAAATATATATCATTGAATCAAAATTTAATAACAAAACTATGATTTTTTGAAAATCTATCTTCATATGTAAAATCTAACAATGCAAGTCTGAATAAGAAATCCGAAGATCAAGATTACAAGATATCTAAATTGAAGGAGCCTCTCTAAAATCTTTTAAGATTATAAGACTTTAGTTCAGAGTATCAGTTTAAATGTATATGTACTTTAACTAAAAACACCAATTTCTTTTGAAACTTATTTCTCATTTTTCAAAGTGCAGTTTAACGTCTTTTTATAAAAAAAAAATGTCATATAGTTTGTTTTTACCAAAGTAAAAACTGTCTTTTGAACACACGAAAAACAGACGCTAACGTTAGCTGAAAAAAGAAATTCAAAACTATGTTTCTGAATTTGTTCATAAATAGAAACCAAAAATATTTGTCTTTTATTAAATAGAGAAATTAGAATTTTTAATTCTTACAATGGACATATTTCTCTTGATTCACTATGAAAATCTCTCCACTCTCACTTTCATATCCTTAAGATTTTCTCTTCTCTCCAAAATAATCAAGAGTCTTTTTCAATTTGAATTTCCACGTTTACCTTGAAAAGGTTTTCATGATTTAATCAACTTCTCTTTTAAAAAATTTCTCCGATTTCATTTTTATTTGTTAGAAATTTGGTTTGAATTTAATGGTGTTTTTCTTTTAATCTACTTTAGATTTTGTGTAATGTTTAAGTAGTTAAGAGTTTTCTTTTTCTTTTTTTTTTTTCAAAATCTGAAAAAATTGATTGTGTTTTGGAGCTTTTGGATAAAATTCAAGGCATAGGTTTGCAAGCAGTATTCTGAGAAAAAAGTCTTGTGGTGAGTTTTTTGATCTCTGTAAAATAGAATGAATGATTTTCTGTAATCTAGAAATTTAGACAGAATCAGGGTAGACTAGATTAGAGTCTATTTCGTATAAGTGACTTTTTCTCTGGCCCTGAATAAAGATTAAATGGCAAAATGACAATGCCCTTTTCAATAGTTTAACCCTCAAGTTTTAAGATCTAAAAATAGCCATCTCTTATTACTATTTGTTCATAAAATGTTCATAAACAGTTTAGAAATTATATATGACATGTTCATTAAAATTTTTTAAATTGTTCATATTTTATTTATTAAACTTTTATAAAAATAAAGTATTTTTAATAAAAAAAACTTTTAAGTGTTATATATGCCCAAATTCTTATAGAATTTTTTTTTTTGAAAAATAATACTTACATTACATACTTATTAATTTATAGGGCCCAACCGAATAACAAGTCCCTCTAAGAATATTTAGACTTCTCTCTTTGAAAAAAAAAATTGGAAAATTTAAAAAAAGTTAAGGAAAAAGAGTATTTTATTAGATTTTGATTACAAATGAACATTTTAATTTTATTTTAATGATTCTCCATTTGAAAATTTTGATTAATTGTTTAGTTTATTTGGCTAATAACTTAATTATCGTTCTATAAACTTTGGCAGCAAGGATAAAATGGAAGAGCAAGAAATTCTAAGAGGTCAGCAACTTCAAAACAGGATTGTTCAAAAAATGCTACAAAGCGCCATCACGATGAAATATATAGTTTGCTAGTCAAAAGTAAAGTGAAATTTTCAAAGATATGAAGACAAAATTTGAAGAAACAATCTGAAAGTAAGATAATATCATATACAACTTTAGATAAAGAGAATATAATACCAAAGGTACAAAAACACAATAAACTATTTAGTATTCTGGAAAGTCAGATTGGAATCAACCAAATTAATTGACAAATCGATCATAAACATTTGGGTTGGATGATGGTTGTGATGGTTCTCGCGCAGCTCTTTTCTGTGTTGATGTGCCTTAATTCCCACATCGTTTGTTTATTGATTTAGGGAGGGGGTTTGGAGTTATAAATTAACTAATTCTTCTCCCATATGTTTTATTCCAAAAATTTGTTTTCTCCTCTTTTATATTAGTAAAATATTTGAGTGATGAACGAAGATTAGGCTAAATTGACTGAACTCCGTTAAAATTCTGGTGTTTTTATTTTCATTTTAGTATTCAATATTATTTGTCGGGTCATTTACCCAACATTCTCTAATATTTTTTGATCTTGGCAAAGAGCTTGATAAATAATTGGATGAGAATTAAAATTTCTATCCATATACAAAACTTTATTCTCTTCTCTATATTTCTTTAGGTCCATGAATTTATTCATCGCCTCCTTTTTTTTTTTTTTGCATTTTTTGCACTTTGATGCATTGACATTTGCATAATCACATCATTTTCTAATTTCAAAATAAATTCAAACTTTTTTTTTCAATTTTGATTTTTCATATCAATCAATCTTTCTTGTGTTTCAGAATTACTTGCAATGTCCTCATTTATATTTAATAAAAATGATGATGAGGTAGGAGATATATCATAGGTGTTCTGACTTCGATATGTAATCAGTGCTATGCTTTTAAACTTTTTTTTTTTTAAACTTTTTTTTTTAATGTTACAATCATTAAATTTCTCAAAATTTTATCATCTTTCAGACATAATCAAATTTGAACTCTTTTTTATAATCGGGATCTTGCATAAGTAAGATTTTTAGCATGTTTAAGTTGCAAAATATAAAAAGATGTCAAGAAATGTACGAAATTAATTATATAAAAAAATAAATTAATTACCAAATAAATACTTACAATATCTTACTCCCAAGCGCCACAGAATTGTTAAACTTGTCAATAACAATAATTCAATTTTGACTTGCATCCAATATTGCAAAGATCGTTACTCATTCTTTCCTTCATCATAAGATGTTGTACCTAACCCAAAAAAAGATCACCAAATTGATAAGCACTTACAACAGATCTTATGTAATTCAAGGTAAACTTTACATAGTAGCAAATCTTTATTAATAGAGTAATTTATAGATTGTATAGAATTTTTTATTGAGTGTTAAGATATGAATGAGTTATATGTCTTACCGATTATGATTCTGATGTAGGGTAGTGTAGATTATATTTTAATATATATTGTAAAATGTATTTTATTTATATCTTTAATATCGAATTAGATTCTATCTTAGCTCATATTATCTATGAATGCAGAGATAATTAGAAATAATTATTAAATGCATAATATCTGAATAGATTATATCACAACAGTAGCATGAATTTCATCTATTTCTCCACTGTCGGATTGGATTTCGAACCATCTTATATATTATTTATAAATGCATCTAAAAATAATTATTTAGTGCACATTTATCAATGAAGTCATGAAAAATCAAATTCATTGTCAAATTGATTTTATCTATGCATTTCTATAACTTACACTTTCTATAAGGGTTGTTAGAATTTCTACCAACAACATCCATCATTTCCATGCATCATTGATATTCCCATATGGGTTGTGGGAATTTCTGTCACCAATGTTCATCATTTCCATGGGTCGTCAATTTTTCCATAGGAGTTGTGAGGTTTTTTTGCACCAATGTCCATCATTTTCAAGTGTTGTCGATTTTTCCCTGAAGTTAATTTTTGCAATTTGTTTATCTAAATTTAGACCTAAGATAGATTTTATTCAATATTCCAACCGTTCTATTGGATTTCCTCATTATCTCCCATTCATCTATGCATACAAATAAAATAAAAAATTTTTTATTACCATTTACATAGTGTTAGGATAGATCGTATCTTAATTTTGACTATTAAATAAATTTCATTCATATCTCCATAGTCAAATTAGATTTCAGCTATATCGTACATTCATCTATAAATTATAGACATAGTAATTGAGGTAAAAATCACAATGTACAATATCTTATAAACTGGATTGCTATATTGGAAATTTATCAAATAATAATCAACAAAATTCATCATCATCTAAAGCTAATGACTTTGAAGAAGAACAACAAGCAATTTAAACAAATTGGAAAGACCAAAATGTTGTTGTGGCAATTAGAAGAAGGTCAAAATCAAGTTTCTAAACGTTATTCATTCTTGGTCATCTGGTAATCAATTGATATTGTGAAGTGGTTGGTCGTAATTTATTTCTCGATTTATTTTTAGATAATCCACATTTTAATGAAAATATGTTTCATCGACGATATATGATGTTTCGAAATTTATTTTTCCGTATTGTTAAAGTAATTAAATCTCATGATACGTACTTCGAACAGCACAAATGCAATAGGTAAACTTGGACTACTCTTAAAAAAATCATAGTTATATTTTAAATGCTAGCATATGGTTTACCAGCCGATGCTATTGACAAATATGTGAAAATCAGCGAGTCAACTGCTATTGAAAACTTGAAGAGGTTATGTCGCACTACCGTAGAAATATTTGATGAGTGAGATTTGAGATCAACCAACTATAAATGATGTCCCAAGACTTCTTTATATTACTGAGCTGTAGGACTTTTTAGGAATGCTGGATAGTCTCAATTGCTTACACTGAAAATGGAAAAATAGTCCGACAACATGGCTTGGACAATATATAGATCGTAGTGGATCGCCAACAACTATTTTAAAAAATTATAGCAGATTATGTCCTGTGAATATGACATGCGTATTTTGGAATGCTTGACTCCAATAACAATATTAATGTTTTGGAGTCATCGCATTTATTTTTCAACTTTGTAAGAGGTATTGCTCCTATTCCTCATTATGTTATTCAAGGGAAAAAATATGATATGAGTTATTATGTAGCTGATAATATATATCTAAAATGATCTATTATTGTGCAAACCATTCATGAGCCACGTACTCAGAAGAAGATGTATTTTTCAATGAAGAAAAATCTTGTCGAAAAGTTGTTCAACATGCTTAATGTATTACAATAATTACAATGGCATCACATTTTTTGAAAAGAAAAAAAATATTGCATGATATATAACTGTGTATTATATTATATAACATGATCATTGAGGTTGAGCGTGACATTAATGTACCTATTTAAGAATGTAGTGGAGATCCAACTGTTGAAATGGTTGGTGATGAAAAAGTTGGATCTCAAGAATTTTTGGCTTGACACAAAAAAATTTAGGATAAAGATGCTCATTTTGCACTTTGTAATACATTAATGGATCGCTTGTGGAAGCAATTTACTAATTTGAATGTGCTAAATAATTAAAGTAGTTTGTACCGTTTTTAATAATAATTTAATATTTATATATTCTATGTTTAATTTGATTTTTAATTGCTACTTAACTTTTTTATCGAACATATTAAATGATATAATTTGTAGAATAATTGTAATAGTAAATGAAAAGTATATGCGTAAATACGTAAAATAGATAAAGGTATATTTTTGATAAATAAATAATTAATAATAAAATAATAGAATAAAATATAACATAATATTAAAGAGAGAGATGAATACAAATAGAAAATTGTATTCGGTGTTAAAAATGAAGGGTATAGTAATTTTTCACCATTTTGATGTTTTACTTCATTTGGTGAAAAAATGTAGCAGAAAGTTGGAGATGAAAATATTGGACTATGAGGTTTCTAAATTCTTCCGCAATATATCCTTTCTATGGAAAGAAGGAATAATTATTGTTATTTTGAGAAATTAAAAGAGATTACGCTGAGTAAATAATAATAACATAACTAACAAAAAAAATACAAAAGTTTTGCAGATAAGTTGAGGTGAACTGCTATCTTATGTTCCCATGGTCTGGAAAATCATTAAGCTCATATCGTAATTGAAGTTACAAAAAGGTAAGAGGAAAGTTTTAGTATTAAGATGGTTGAACTCTACTGATTTCCACCATCTTGCCACCATACTTGGATTCGTCGCAGTGAAGGGAGAATAAAAGGTTGGCCGCCATTGTCTGACATAAAAGAAACTGGTATCTGCTTTAGCTTTGCACAATTGATTATGGTCATTTGTTGGAGAGAATCGCAAATCATTCTTCCACTGCAGATGCTTTTCAGCATTGTAAATCAAGCACCTTTAAACACTCTAATTTCGGGAGATTTATTTCTTCTTCTTCTGTTGCTTCCATTGCTATCGATTCCTCCATATTTGTGCAAGTATCAACACAAATTCTCTTCAGGTTTTAAAGGTTGGATGACAAGCCATTCCTGAACAATTGCTTCATGCTTGGACAGCTGACCACTCTAATCTCATGGAGACAGATATTTTGAAGAGGAATGCAAGCATAGGCTACCATTTATGATGTTGTAATCTGAAATCCTCAATTTTTCAACTATATTTGGCAAAAGTATGACTCTTTTCACATCACATTTCCTAATAAATACAAATTTAATTTCCAAGTATAAATTGTCTTGGCGATTGTGCTCCTTTTCTCCTACAAATACTTCAAGTGATTTAGATTGCAAGAAATTACCGACATGGCTGCATTAAACAAATCGACATCTTGAAATTGGCAAATCAAGGTTTCCAACTTAATCAATTCTGCTAGACAATCTTTCAGTGGAATATCAAAGCCTACATTTAGATTTGCAACTTAGAGAGCCTAGATATGATTCCTGATGGTGGTTCCTTTATCTTTGTTCTATTGAGATTGAGAATCCTGAGCTCAGATAGCAATTCAAACCCATGAGGTATTTCATCACACCACAATAACTAATGTCTAACTTCTTTAAAGATCTCAGCTTTGCTAATGATGGTAAGCCATTAAGCTTTTGACACCAGTAGATCAATAATGCATTTAGGTGCACCAAGGAAGAGATTGAATTAGGCAATTCTTCTATATTAGTAAGAGAAAGATGAAGTACCTTGAGTCTATCCAATTGAGCAAAAAAAGAAGCAGAAAATTGATCTCAACTCCAGATTGTTGCATAATAATAAAGTTGAAAGATTCGAACATCTTGAGTAACCGTAAGGGATCTACTTAATGTGGTTATGCATTAATGAACATTTTGCAAGATCTTTCACCCAAATCCCTTCATCTAGCATTCTTCTTAATTGTTTCCCAGCTTGAATCATGGCTCGTGGTTTCGTTTGCATGATTTGGATTGCCATATCCCTAATTAAGTCATGCATCTTTACATATCTGCCATCACACCCTTTAACACCTAACAAACATGCCTTTTCAAGTCTGTTTAGTATTGAATGGCCTTCATCCAACTTTTTTTGTCTACTTTCTCCACTTATTACTAGCTCATCAATCATGTACTCTATCAATACCTCCCTCCTAATCTCATAATCTCATAATCTTCTGGATATAATTGTTAGTAATTTTTCCTTAGTATTTGACTAAATTTATTTACTTTTTTTGTTTGAATAAGTCATTAAGCATATTTGCTTAATTGTAGGAAATCAGTTCATATTTTCCAGCTACTAGTGTCATCTGTTTAGATTTTTTTTCAGATATTTTTGCAGTGGTTGAGCAGTGTCAATTATGTTTCTAAATAATTTTCATATAGTTTTCATATCTGTTTCTAAAGCACAAACTGGTATCATTAAACATGCCACTTTTTTTTATAACATATTAATTCCTTTTTAGACTTGATAAACATCAGGTATAACAAATAAGAAACGACATTAAACTCATATCATACATAACATATTACAAACCAACATTTGTCATAAACTGTGGTTTTACAGACTATTTACCTTAAGCATATTAAACATATCAGTTTATAATTTACATATGCCAAAAACATATAATTATGCCTTACAAAACAAGCATGAACCAAAACTATATGCAGCATTTACAAATGACGTGGTGAGAGAGAGAGAGGCTTAAGCTTCAGTTGTACCGATCTGTGCATAGGCTGGTGAAGTGTCAGACTTCACTCAGACTGCAGACCTGAAAACACAATTTGCGATTTTGATGAGTCGCATACTCAGCAAGTGTAAATCAAAACCATTTACAGCCAACATATAAGTCATTTTATCAAACATATCAAAACTGCACAATTCCAGGTCATATATATATCATATATATCAAAGCAATATCATAAGATGCATAATGACATGTCTTTCCTTTTTATTTAATTGTGATTTATCGACCAAGTGTTGCTTCGGGAATTTCACAGCATATAAGTAACCATAGCTGGCCAGTGAACGTATAAGATTGGAATACCATCGGTAAATCATATAGGGATCCGCAGATCAACCTGTAAACATATTAGATCCGAAGATCATCTGTAACATATAGGACCCGTAGGTCTCTTCGTCAAATCATATAAATTCCGTAGGTTTCTTATGTGAAATTTGCAAACACTGACTACGATAATCACAACGGCCATATTTAAATATTGTGACAATGCATTTATATAGCATACATTTCATATCATCATATTCATATAATCCAATGATCGGGCTTCAGTACCGGTCCAAACAACATATATATCAAATATTAAATCACAATAACTCAACTGGACAGATTTCAGTACTGACTCAAGAACCACAAACATCATAATTCATATATCAAATAATTTCAGTTGACCGGACTTCAGTATCGGTCCAAATAATTCAATATAATCATATAACAGCAATTTCATATATCCAAGTGATTGGGTTTCAGTACTGATCCAAATAGTTCAATATAGCATATTTGGCAAACTCAAAAAGTCAAAATCAAACATATAAGTAAGTTGATTTAACACTTACCTCACTGCTGTGAGCTAAGCTGGGTCTCGGGTAGCTTACCCCGTCTTACTCTAGAACTTGATGCTCCTATAATGCATAACATAACAATAATGTTCAATTAATCAAATCAGAAATCCATATGTGCTATGATGCATGATTAAATATTTAATTCTCTGAAATAATTGAGTTTCAAAATTAATTCATATTATTTTCCGTGAATATTAACTCAATTCGTAAAAAATTCTGTATTTAAAATCATTTAATAACACTTTAAAATAATGAACAAACTATATTTTTCATATAATAATTATAATTAATCATAATTATAATTATCAAAACCAAAATAATCTATAATCAAACTAAATCATAAATTAAATCCAATTTCTAATAAAAAATATTGAACAAAATATTTAATTTTGAGTTTTCGGGCCAAAAATGATCTCAAAATTAATTTCTGACATCAAAAACGGATTTAGAACATCCAAATTAGGTTGGAAGGGTCAAAATATAATTTATAAAAGTTTCTGGGGCCGAAATATAATTAAATAAAATCAAAGGACCAAATTGCAATTAAAAATAATTGCAAAAACTGCCCAGAAAGGCTAAATTGCATGCAGAAATAAAGTTCATGGGCCAAAACGGAATTTTTACCAAAAACAGGTGTTAGGCATGCTATTTGGGGTCCAAATGCAAGGGTTCTGTCATTTTTGACCCAAGTTTCTAATCAAAACGCACGCCTCTGTGTCGTTTTGGTCACGGCCCCTTTTAATAAAAAATTGGCCTTTGCCTGCATTTTGATCGTTTTCTTCCTCCTTCCTTCTTCTGTTTTTTGTCTGAAAACTAGTGGCTTCCAGACAACTTCCAGAGGACCGTACGTCCTCATCTAGTGGCTTTCTGGCAAGCTATGACCACCGTTCTCTTCCTCTACACCCCCTCTATCGTATCATCGGGCCCAAATTCTCCTATGCACACTCAGTTTAAAGATATAAGCTCACTAAATAGCTTCCTCAACACTATTTTCTACCCAAAAAACTCTGAACCAGTTTCTGTTTTCTCTTTGTCCCTCGTTTCCCAGCTATTCCCTTGCCTTATTATCACCTCAAACCTTCCCCTAACACTGTAAGGAACACACTGAATGTGCCAAACCACTGATTTTCCCTCTGGTTTCCCTTTTCTCTTTCATTTCTTTCTTTTCTCTCTCTTTCTCTATTTTCCTCTCTCTTTCAGGTTTGCTTCTATTCCCTCTCTTCCCTTGTGTTCCAGGCCATTCTACCAGCCTTAACACCTCATGTTTCAAGTCCCTAACAACAACTTTCCAGCAGCTACTTCAAATTTAACACAAAAACTTTAATTTACCCTTTTACAAACTTAACACCAAAGTTTCCTTTTATTCTACACTTACTCTTTCTTATTTCTGTTTAATTTTAGCCCAAACAAGTTTTCAATAAGTTTTTGGTGACAAAATAATAAGTATAACACGTGTTTGAAGTTTCATCAAATTCGGAATCCGAAAATTATTCGTGGTTCGGTCGGTGCCCTAAACCGCCTCCGAAACCTCAACGATTTTCGCGGAACCGAAACCGTACGACGTCGTCGTAAAATTAGGGTTCCAAAACTCTGAAAAATGTATAAATAAACATATCATAAAATATCAAATTCATTTACTTAATATTTTCCGCGTTTCCGATATTTTCAGTCGCGTGAGCCAAAAACCTTAATCGGGCCTCTTTTTTTCTTCCGACGGTAAACGAGCTTAAAACATAGCTTATTTAACATATTCATTTCATTCTTAAACATGTTCAAATAATATATTTTCATGTTTAACTCAAATATCAAACCAAATATAATGCATTTTAAATGAAAATGCGCTTTATACATGAAATGACATCGATAACGACGTAGGCTAGGGTTTGGGGTGTCACAGATACACAATCAGCTTTTAGCCATCATGCTACTCCACTCGTTTTTTATGGCCAAAATTATCAAGCATGGGCTGTTAGAATGACAGTCTACCTTGATGCTATGGATCTTTGGGAAGCTGTAGAAGAAGATTATGTTGTTCAACCGTTGCCTACAAATCCAATGGTGGCACAAATGAAAAATCACAAGGAGAGAAAGACAAGAAATTCAAAAGCAATAGCTGTCTTTACTCTGTCGTATCGAGTACTATTTTTACCAGGATTATGAACCTGGATTCTGCTAAAGCCATATGGGATTATCTCAAAAAGGAGTATCAAGGTAATGAAAGAATCAAGAGCATGCAAATTCTCAACTTGATTAGAGAATTTGAAATGGTACAAATGAAGGAGACAAAAACAATTAAAGATTATTCAGAAAAGCTGTTGGACATTATCAACAAAGTAAGGTTGTTAGGTAAAGATTTTCCTGATGAAAGAATTGTCCAGAAAATTCTTGTCACCCTTCCCGAGAAATATGAATAAAAAATCTCTTCATTAGAGGAGTTTAAGGATCTGTCAAGCATATCCTTGGCAAAGTTGGTTAATGCTTTGCAGGCTTAGAAGCAGAGAAGGACAATGAGGAAAGAAGGAACTATGGAGGATGCTTTGAATGCAAAATTAGAATGGTTAGGAGGCAAAGACAAGAAATCCATGGAGAAAAATAAAAGCAGCAAGTCCGAAAATGTCAATAATGGGGCTGGTTCACCTTGTACACACTACAAAAAATCAAACCACCAGTCTAAGAAGTGTTGGTGGAGGTCTGACATCAAATCCAGAAAGTGTGGCAACATGGGGCTCATGGAGAGAGTGTGCAAATCCCAACAGTCTGAAGTTGCAAAACTACATATAAAAGAGAATGATGATGTAACTTCCTAGCCGATTCTAGGCTGACCGGTTCGGTTCGTCACATTCTGTATGCTGGATCTGTAATTAACCTTTTCTTAACTCATGCATAATCCGAATGACCATAATTATATTTTTATTTTATAGCAACATGCAATTCCTTTTAACTAACATTTACTGCTTAATGGTTTCCTTAAAATCCACATGACTGTTTGATTTCATCATTTTACTTAATCATCATTCGGTTCAATAATAGCTATGTAGTTATAACAAAATAATTGTATGGCATGCTAAATAAGCGCTTACAAACCAT
>CANUEY010089230.1:0-12414 GCA_948099555.1 Croton setiger
TATATATATATATATATATATATATATATATGTATATGTATATGTATATGTATATGTATATGTATATTGACAACTTTTTATGTTCATACTCGATTAGATATATACAAATTCAAAAACCCTAATATTTTTTAATGATACTGATCACTGAATATAGACTATAGGCTCTATGAATTGGCAAAAAGGTATATGTAACCATACGAGATTAGCATTATCCTTTTATATTACTAATAATTTCAATACCAAATATGTCAAAACTCCACAGATTTTGAGGGGCCTCCATAACAAGTAACTTAATAAACTTAAGAAAGATACTAAGAATTGTCACCAATTCTGCATCTATAAATAAGGTGCTAATCCATGTCCCTCTTGCCAAACCACTCCAACAAATCAAAAACTTTTTCCGTAGCCATGTCGCGAAAAAGTAAGGGTCGCCAAAAGTTGGAGATGGTGAAAATACCAAAAGAGAGTAATCTTTTGGTGACATTTTCAAAAAGAAGGTATGGTATTTTCAAGAAAGCTAGTGAGCTTTCTACTCTTTGTGGTGCTGAAGTTACTGTTATAGTCTTCTCACCTGGGAAGAAAGTTTTCTCCTTTGGACAGCCTTCTGTTGAAGCGGTTGTCAACCGTTTCCTCTCCGGTAACCCTCCCCGGACTTCTGGTGCGCTTCAACTTATTGAAGCTCATCGCAATGCTCGAATCCGTGAACTTAATATGCAACTTACTCAGGTAATCATATTTGCTACCTGTTTGAAACTAACTCCATTTTTTAATCATATTCATTAAAGTTGATCATTTTGGTTCAAGTATGCTTCGAAAGAGTTTTCTTTTTTTTCCTTTTCCCTACTTATTAGTTTCGTGTATGGAAGTTTTTCCTTCTCCCTCGTCTATTTGAAATATATGATAACCAAATAGAATTGACGTTTTCTATGTGTATGCCCGCTGGCGCGAAAAGTAATCTCCAGTATTTTTTCAAAAAATATATAATTAAAACCACTTGATTATTTCGGTTTTAACTTAATAATATGAATCAATTAAATTCTATTAAATCCGGCTTAGTTATATTATGAAGTTGAATTAAATGTTGATTCCTTCCAATTGCTAACTAAGATACCACTGTTGTTTGAATACAACATTTGTTTAAAAACAAATGATGTAATAGATTCTGAACCAACTTGAAATGGAGAAGAAGAGGGGTGAAGAACTGGATAAAATGAGGAAAGCAAGTCAAGCTCAGTTCTGGTGGGAAGCCCCTATTGAAGAGCTTGACATGGAAAGACTTCAACAACTCAAATCTTCATTGGAGCTTCTTAGACAGAATGTGACAAAGCAAGCTGAGCAACTTCTCATGCAAACTACAAATAATCCTCCTCAATTTTATGGACCAAGCACAAGCAACAGTGCAGTTGTTCCAAATTATGATCCTAACAATGCTGGAATGGGATTCAACTCTACCATGGTAGATTACCAGTACCCAAATCCAAATCTTGGGTATGGACCTAATGGGTTGTTTTAAGCATTATTATGCTATATATATTATTAAGAATAAATGGAATCTGTGTGCCTTAGCCACAGTTTAGGCATGCAGTGCTGCTTTATTTAGGGTTTTATTATGTTTTTCGTTTAGTCTATGCAGTTGCATAATGTTGGTCAATAAGATCTGATTAATCGTGTCTCAAACATGTAATCACATTATGTTTGAAACAATTGAATTTTATTGCTATGCAATTTCAATTTTTATAGCTGATGTTTTTTTTTTTTTTCTCTCTCTTAATTTTATAGTTCCTTCTTTTTTCTTTCAAAAAGAAAATTCTTAATTTTATAATTCAACCTATGTATTTAAAACCATTTTCCTCTGGAATATCCAAATGACTTTTAACAATATATTCAAACCATTTGAAGTTTTTGACAAAATTATGCATGCGCCTTTCTAATAATCTTAAAAAAATATTTTAGCCCTATTAATCCGAGTTATAAACAGTTTGGATGCCGTTAAATGCATGAGACTCACTTATCATTGTCACCGTTGCTAGTGCGATCTGGGTTGGAACCCAATCATTAGAGAACAAATCTTAGATTGATCCGAGTTATAAACAGTTTGGATACCATAAACGCATGAGACTCACTTATCATTGTCATCGTTGTTAGTGCGATCTGGGTTGGAACCCAATCATTAGAGAACAAATCTCAGAGTTCGAACGCATTTTCAAATAATATATATATTTCTTAACCCTAAAAGCAAATATATTTTAATCTTTTAAATAAGATATGTTTGAATTTTAATTAATTGTTCTCACTAATATGGTAACTGAATTTCTTTTTAAAAAAATTAACTTAATTTTATGTCTTAAATTAATCGTTTAAGTATTGGAATTTTCTGACTTACACTTTTTCCATTCAAAAATATTTTCTGCCTATGGTCCATTATTTTTATCCATGGTAGCTTAACACATAAATCTTTTATTTTTTTTTTCATTTAAAAAAAAAAATGTCTTTTAATTTTTTTTTATTTTTCTGTAAATAACTTATGTCTATTAAATTGGTTTTAAAAAATATCAATCAGTTTTTTTTTATTGGTTTGATTTTTCTTGATTCCTTTAAATAACGTTCCTTAAAAAGAATAATTTTCATTTATATCAAGAAGAGAAGCAATTTTTATATTTGATTTTAAATTTGAAGATGGTCATATATGACTCGTCAAAAGTAATAAGTGTTAAATGATTAAAGATTACATTTTAAAAAAATGATTAAAGATTAAAATTAGATCGGTAGCTGAACGGGCCAAGTCTTGGGTCATGATGATTCAAAGTTCAACTAGATTTTTGAATATTATATTATAAATATATAATAATACATATGTTATATAAAAAATCTTAGACTGCAAACATTTTAGCTTACAATATATCCATGTGAAATGTAGATTAAATTTATTTCAAAAAAAATTGTAGTCATTCTCTAAGATTTTTTTCCTTTTAAGTAATAAATAATTGAATAAAAAAAAATCTGTTTAAAGAATGAAAAGAGAGTTTCAATTCGTGCATACAAAAAAAAAAAAAAAAGCCATGAAAATATTATTTTAAAATTTTTTGAATTTTATTTATTTATTTTATTGGTCAGCTTGATCGGATTCATACGTTAACTAGCTAGTCCAACCAATGTAATTTAATATAATATTATTAAAACACTATTAGTATTTAAAATCATTATGATATAATATAGTTATACATTTTGATTGTTATAATGTATATTGTAATTAAAAAATTATAAAGTTAGTAACAGGCACTTAAAACATGTAATGATAAATGGACAAACAAAAAACTAATTAAGCCAATAAAAAAAACCATGAGAAAACATAAAAAATAGGAAAATTTTTCATCTAGTTGTTGCTGTTTGGTCAGAATTGCTATTTAGTTATTGAATTTTGATAATATTACTATTTAATTACTAACTTTTCAATATTACTATTTAGTTACATATTACTATATAGTGACTGAAAGCTTGACATATTATATTATATCGTTATTAGGTTTATTTGTAAAAAATATTCAATTAAATTGTTCAGAAAAATATTCTGAAAACTAAAAGATTATTTTTAAAAAATCCTAAAAAACTAGACGCAATAACAATATAGTACAATAGTTCAAAAAATAAAAAATGTAGGTAGAATATTGTCATAATTTAATAATTTAATTACTAAATGCAATATATATATATATATACAAAAATAAAAGTAGGTGAACTCCCTAAGGTAATTAAAACCTTAAACGTGTCTTCTATATTTTACATAACCAAATTACCGACCATGTATAAATTATAATAAACAAACTACTATATCAACCTTAATTTCCCTTCAAACCTTAATAACAAGCTCTCTCTAATAAACTGGTTTTGAATTAAACATGGGTTCCTCCAAAAGCATCATCATCTTAGCTTTCTTCATAGTATTCTCAATTTCAAGCTTGCATGTAAGTGAAGCAGCTCGTCATCTCTTTCAATTGCCAAATTTCCCTAAACCAACATTACCTCCATTGCCATCTTCTATACCAACTTTGCCACAACCCAACTTTCCTTCCATTCCTACAATTCCTACAATTCCTACAATCCCTCCAATTCCAAGTATCCCTATAATTCCTACAATTCCATCCCTTTCTTCTCCTCCACCTTCAACCACTACTAGCCCTTAATAATATGAATTTTGAAAGCTTTTAGGTTATGTTGTGTCCTATTGTACTTACTATATATAGTTCAATAATATGAGGGGATTTCCTGTTTTTTTTACTTTATTTCGTGAAGAGTAGTGTTACATATATTGCTATATACTTGTACTGATATTGCTTTCTACTTCGGATCAAATAAACTGAAAAAAAAAAAAAATAATTCTTTAGATTGTGTTATGCGTCATTTATGATCATGGCACAGTTTATTTTTACAAAACGACGGGCTACTAAATATAATTTCACAATTTAATGTAGATGATTCAATTTTTTTTTTTTTAAAAGTTAAAAGTTTTTTTTTCTTGAGACACAAAATTTAAATATTTGGATATGAGAGTCTGAACATTCCCACATTACTATAGAGAATATATATGTATAGTTTTTTTTTTTTTTTTTGAAAGATAGGAAATATCTCAAAGTTCCTCCACTCATAAGCTTTTGTGGGCTAATTTCGGTTATTTTTATTGAGGGTAGCCGTCACTAATATGATTTTATTTATTTTTCTGTAAATAATCTTATATCTATCAATGTTTTTGATAGATTAAATGTTTTTTACTTTTTTTTTTAATATTGTTCTTCTTCGTACAAGAGTTATTTTCACTCAATTGAGTGTTATTAGCTCTCTCTTTATGAAAGTTTGCGTTTCTCTCCTTACGGGAGGATTGAAAATATTTTATTTATTAAAAAGATCGCATACAGATATATAAGTATTATTTCTAAGACCCGATTTATAGTTAAAAATTACAGCAGAAAAAAACATAGTAGTCAAATGAGCATATAGCAGATTCAAATTTAATATTAAAATTTAATTTATATAAATTATATAGGGCATTTGAACTCTTGTTAGTTAATGAAATATTTTATTAAAAAAGAAAGATAGGAAACATATATATATATATATATATATATATATATATATATATATATATATATATATATATATATATATATATAGTTAAGAAATGAAATGCTTATAAAGAACTCATCATTTTAATGAGGTGTATCAAAATAGAAATTATTCTGTTCCTTAAAGAAAATGAAATAAAATAAAATAACTCAAGCTCCATACATTTTATTTATATGTCCAAGTACCAATAAAAAAAAAATACTCTTCTTATATAATTAGAGATTACCTTTTTAATTGATAGAATTGGTTCAAATGATAAACGGATTAGACGTTTTGAGATTTAATATATACTGTTATTTTTGCTAAGAGACTCACCGATAATTATTATATTATGTGTGTAATTCTGATAGGATCTAAGATTAGTCGAGACCAAATTTCTAACACCAAGCCCACGTAAAATGATTGCTTTTGCAAATTGTAGTGTTAGGCCAATAAACGTATAACACATTAAATTTAACATGAACGAGAAAACTAGGAAAATTGAATTTTGAGTGCATTAATTTGATGGTAACAGGTGTCTTGTTTTTGTTGGCGTCATGAGACGTTTCACAAGATTCAAAACAATTTAACGTTATTCAACAATTCATATCATTCACTCAATTACCTTAATCTCTTAACTACTTGATAAATTACCTTATATATTTAGATGCAATTCATAGATACATAGGTCCACCAATCCTCTTTCAATTTTTTTTTTTTAAATTATGTATAAAACATAATTTTGTCCACCATTTGATTACGTATGATCTTAATTTATCATTCTTTTGTCCTTTAATAATCGATTTCTTTTGCCTTTAGTATTATTCTTTTTATAACTAATTAATTTCAAATCTATATACTTTTATTTATATTTTTAAATATTTATTATAAATATAATTTTTACAGTTTAAATATTTTAATTTTCTTTTTCGATAGTTTTTTTAAGAGAAAACATGATTTTTGTAGAGTAAGAATGTGTAATTCATTAAGAAATAAAAGAGAAAACAAGATTCGAAATAAATGTAGGAGAGACAGGACCCACTCCTGGATCAGATAAAGAACATGGCTGTGTAGCGAGAGCATCCGCAACCTTGTTCGTAGATCTCTTTACAAAAGAAAGTGAACAACCACTAATACTGTTCATTAAATCTATACAATCAGAGACTGTGGAACCAAAGTGAGTTAAGCAATCAATTTTAAACCTGATAGTATGAACAAGAAGGAGAGAATCAGATTCAAAATTAACATTGCTTAGCTGTGGACGTTTTGTCCAGCTAAGAACCTCTCTGAATGAAAGAGCTTCCGTTGTTTGTGCATCCACGAACCCCTGCAGCCTTTGTTGACAAGCCCAGAGCACTTCACCATTGTGATTTTGCACCATCCAGACTACTGCACTAAACCCAGTATGATGATTATAAGAGGCATCAAAATTACACTTAAGAAAACCTGCCAAAGGAGCTTTCCACCACTGTAAAGTCTTGTAAAATGGAAACGAAATTTCCGGTCATTTTAACCCATTTATCCGACCTATTTCAAACTCAACCTCCAGCCATCTATCGGATGATGGTTTTGGATTTGAAAACCAACAATCAAAGCTAAAGTGGGGTGAAAATGAAAATAAAAAAAATGAAATAAGATGTTTTGGAAGTTAGATATTATTTTTGAAAATCAATTTTTTTTTTCATTTTTATACTACTTTAACTTCGGTTGTCGGTTTTCAAATTCAAGACCACTGTTTGACTCCTATCGATGATATTTTTCCATCGATATCAATATTTCGCACGAAAGTGATGAGAATGTTGAGTTTGAAACGGGTCAGATAAATGGGTCAAAAGAATCCGAAATTTTATTTCCATATTTACAAGACTTTATGGTGGTAGGACGGCGGATTTGAAGGCATATCCAGAATCCTCATTGTCATTTGGTATGTTCACTTGGCTGTTTTATCATCAAAATTGAAATTTTATTTTGGATTGAAAAATTATCCAATTGGTTTCTCTGTCATTGTTAGAGGTTGAGAAAGAAGGAGGGTGAGAGACCATTTTGGTAATTCTTCATGAATTATTTTGGTAATTTTCCTTAAGAGTGACGTGGTAGGAGTATAGGAGGTCACTTTTAGATAGTTCAGAAACTCGTGACTAACAAATCAATACATATTTATGTATTTGGACCTCTTCCATCAATACATATTCGAATGAGAATTCAAACTCGTGACTAACAAATTACAACACATCGCACTAACCACAAGGCTAAGCACTCAATCCTATCTAAATAATAGATTTGATCATTGTTTTGTTACATTAAGGTGAAACCATTGATCAGTTGTATTAAATTTCATCTTTTCCATAATGTATTTATAAAAGAACAAAAATCAATTATTTCAGGTTGTAGCCTTACTATCTTTTCCATAATGTATTTATAAAAGAACAAAAATCAATTATTTCAGGTTGTAGCCTTACTAGTTTGTTAATGGGTAAAGCAAATTTATGAATTTTTCAGTGTACATTTTGCTACTCATTAATTCAGAATTTTAAGACTGTTAAGGAAATGCAAGAATCTAACTTTAGAATTGGAAATTGGAAGTAAAAATAACAATATTCCCTCAATTATCTTTTACCATGTTATAAATCTACTCATCACAGGGATTGAGATGGTTTCATGCATATGGATACAAATATAGAATATATGTAAGCAGTCCACATTAATTAATGTTCATTTGATATATATTATTATACTAAAATTACAAAGGAATAATAAAATAGGCAGTGTCATGTAAATTCTCAAAAGTACACCCAATAATGGCACTACAGAAAAAGGAAAATAAGTATAAAAGTATTGAAACTATAATATAAAAAAAAATAATGTAACTCAAATATAAAATAGCAGTAATGATCAATCAAACAAGATCAAAAGCAGAAGCAAATAAACTACAAATCCATAAATTTAATCTCAAGACTTGGTAAATTGTAGCACAGTCTAGTTTCCGGAAGGTGGTGGAGAAAGTACTGGGATGGATGGAATTGTAGGGATAGAGGGCATGCTTGGCAATGGAGGTAAAGTGAACTTCGGGATGGCAGGAATGGTGGGGAAGCTTGGAAGTGGAGGCAAAATGGGTTTGGGGAGAGAAGGTTGTGTGGTTGGGAATGTTGGGAATGTGGGCTGAGGCATAATGCTAGGTAATGGAGGCAGTGTAGGCTTAGGCAAAGAAGGCTGAGTGGTTGGCAATGTGGGCTGCGGCAGATTCGGGATATTACCAGGCAAAGGTGGCAATGTAGGCTTTGGCAAATTTGGCACAGAAGGCAATGGAGGCATTTGCAATAGTTGACGAGCTGCTAAGCCAACTTCAATGCGTGAAAATGAAAAGCCAATGATGAATACAACAATGAAGCTGTTAAAAGAAGCCATGATCAAGTATTATTGGCTTTCAAATTTGTAAATATTATGAAGTTACAAGTTTTGATGAGAAAATAGGGTAATTTCTAGCTCAATATATACTTACCTTGCCACCTTTATATGATGGAGGAAGATGGGTGAAATGGAAACTATGGTTGAAAAATTGTATTCGGGTAACTTGTTAGTTCGCCTTCTTATCATAAAATTGACAAAATATAGTTCCAAGAAGTCAAAGGGATTTGGTTTGGTAAACAATACTAATTGGTGGGCAATCTACCTATTGAATTTATACTTTGTGTTTGGATATACCATTAAGCATAAAACAGTTAATGAGTTGAGAATCCAGCCAACTACAACAACATTTGACTACTTACAATTGGAAGTTAAGCTAACTAATTGAAATACTAATAAACTTACAATTGGAATAAAATTGTTTGGTGAATGTGTTGTTTGTTTTTCAATCTTGTTATTAATACAAAGCCCATTACGTCGGAGTGGAAGAATATAAACACTACATCGGAGTGACATGTGCACGATAATTAATGTAAAATTTTACAGAAGAAATCTGTTTCAAAATATAAGACAGTTTTTTATTTTAAGATGTTTCAAAATATACAATTTTTATATTTATACTAGTATTAAATCATATTTTTTCTAATATTACCCATCATAAATAAGGAGAACGAAACTTTTAACTATTTTAAATTAGTTATATTATAGTCATTTTAATAAAAAAATTAATGATAAATAGAAGAAATTTTAGATCTTTTTAAAAAATGTGTCATGAAAAATTGTCCAATATAGTGAAAGTGATGGAGTAGTATTTACTGGGAAAAGAATGAATATGCTTTAAATTTATGGTAATTTTTTTGCCAAAAAATATTAGTATTTGACAATGTTTGTTCTTCACGTCTTCTATACCATTTCTTTCAATTTCTCAATTCTATAATATAGTTATATAGTTGTTCTTTTTTTTTTTTTTTTTTCTAAAACCTATATATATAATTCCGAGACAAGGGCATGAGAATCAATGAAAATGCAATAGAATACTGGACCCTAATTAACTAAATCATAGGAATGAAGCCCAGCTTAGTTAGTAAAAATATTGACATTCTGGACCAGATGTCTATATTTCAAATCCCACTCACTCAACCCATTTAGAGTATAATTTTCAGTGGCTCCTCATAAATCCATACTAACCATAGTTAAATAAATAGACTTGTGGATTAAGCCCAAACTTTTAGATTGCTTGATTAACTAAGATAAACTTTATCTATTTCACAAATTTAGTTCCAATAGTATCTCATTTGTGTTTAATTATAAAAATACTTTGTTCCTGTGAGCCCTCATAAATTCATATTAACTTCGCCTTAATGAGTTTTTTTTTTTCTTTTTTTTTTTTAAACTAAGATTATAAGTAAGATTAATTGACGAATAGAATGAAATATGTTGGTTATTGATTTAAATCGTGAACCCAACTCAATTACAAAAGATTTTAGTAACCAAACTGAAATCTCTCTTTCAAGTCAACTTTTTTAAAATTGAATATAATAATTTCAAATAATCATTAATTAAAAAATATGTATTAAAACTCCTAGCCCGGGTCGTCTTTTTTTTTTTTTTTAATTTTAAACAATTCTAATATATTTGAGAGGCTTTAATATGTTTTTGAAAATTAATTTCTGAAATTAACTGATTTTAAAATCAAAGAATGGCCCATGATGATGCAATCTAACGTCAAAAGTGTTTGTAATGGCGAGCCATTAACGCAGCTAATGCACACACCAACCTGTGAGGCTCACCAAATTATGCATTTAAACACACCCTCACCTTCTCTCTAACTATATCATTTTTCTATATATTCTTGGTGCAGTTCCTCTCGCTGCAACATATTTACATCTAATATTTCAGTGATGGCTACTTCCCGTTTCATTCCTTTAGCTATATTTATCATTGTGTTGTCATGTTCGAGCTTCCGAGTTTCAATGGCAGCTCGCCGCAGCTTGCAAGAGCCACTTTTTGGGTATTTCCCTCCCATAAATCTGCCTCCATTGCCTCGCATGGGAAACACATTCCCGGTTCCGCCAGTGCTTAAGTTGCCTCCTGCTTTTGTTCCTTCAGTTGGAACACCATCCTTGCCTTCTTCTTCTTCGTTTCCTACTCCACCACCTTCTGCCAGTCCTTGAGTTGAGTCCGTTTTATTGTTAAATCAGAAAACAAGAAATCATTCTAAGTTGATGTATTAGAGAAATTGTATGATTTGGCTTCCGTTTAGTCTATGTACTAGTATCAAGTGTGCTTAAAAAAAAGTACTAAGTGTCATTTTTAATAATAAAATGAATAATAAAAATATCAAGGATTATTATAGTAAATAGTATAATATAAAGTATAGTTTTAAGTAAATATATCATTTATGGATTTAAGTAGGAAAAAAACACATGTTTTATATTTAAGAAAATAGCACATTTTTTCTCATATTATTTTTATTAAACAAATAAATTTATTTTCTCATATTTTATTTTCCTAAATAAAAAACATATGTGCTATTTTCAGTTCAAGAAAGGGACGTATGTTAATTTTGAACTCTTGATATGTTCATATTCTTTTTGTTTATAAATTGCGAAAGTCTATTTATAATATGTTTATAAATTATTTATATTTTGTTTATAAGGAGAAAAGCAAATCTTGAGACTTGATAACACATTTCAATTGTATACTTAGGGGTTTCATTAATAAGGATTTTAATAATTTTTTTATTTATTTTAAAAATACTCTGACTAGGTTTGAGTAGCATCCATAATGGGATCCCAATAAATGATAAATAACATGGAAATAGTTGCAGTCTAAAAATTTAAGATTTTAATAGTGAGAAACCTGCCTTTCAATTCCTTCACAAATGCAGACTTGAAGACAATTTTGGTAATTTGATTAGTACATTCGTGAAAGCTCCTCAAACTGATGACTTTAATTCCTCACATATTTTGACCTATTTGCACTAGACAATATTTTTGGCTTTAAAGTCTCCCCCAACCACAACTAAAATTAACAATTTGAAATTGGAAGTTAAGCTAATTAATCCCAAATGTCTTTTATTTTCAACAACTAAACACCTACTCACATATTTGCTATAAAACCCAAAACCAAACCTCGTTCTTGCTCATTGAACACACCAAAAATCATTAATTTGATTTCATATTCCAAAATGGGTCGTTTCAAGTGCTCAATCTTTATTGTTTTCTTTTTTGCTATATAATATTCAAGCATGGACGTTGGCCTAGCAGCGCGTAGTCTCCTGCAAGTACCTCAAATTCCTTCGTTCCCAAATTTTCCAATGCCAAGCAATATCCCAAAGTTGCCTCAGCCTACACTGCCACCATTGCCAACAAATATCCCAAAAATGCCTCAGCCTTCTTTGCCAAATCCAACTGCACTCCCTCCACTTCCTAGCTTCCCTACCATGCCTAATAATGTTCCGAAGGTTGCCTTGCCTCCGATTCCTGGCATGCCTTCTATGCCTAATATACCAATTTCAATTCCCTCTATTCCTTTCCTTTCTCCTCCACCGGGTGGAAACTAGTTTCGTTTTTCTTTATTTGAATCGTTTATTTTACTTGTGGGTGTTTTATGAATTCAAAATCATATTATTCCATATTGTATCTTCCTTTAATTCGATGTATACGTTGGCTTGTTTTGCATTCGCTGGTGTCAGCTATTGTTCATTATTTATTTTACTTTGCATATGGTATAATTTGTAAGTATTAAATAGACAAAAAAATTGAGGAACAAAAGGAAGCAAACCAAAATAATTAATGGTGAAGAATTTTAATTTCTTATGAGACCTTATAATTAAATCCAACAACACTTCCCTAAAAAAACAACAATTGCATAACGAATAATTTGGTACATAAACAATGAGCAGACATG
>CANUEY010089474.1:0-29334 GCA_948099555.1 Croton setiger
TGTTTAGCACTTGCTGAGTTTTGCGACTCATACAAAACGCATATTATGTTTTTCAGGTTTACTGTCTGAGTGAAGTACTGAGACTTCACTGGTCTATTGCTCAGGTCGGTACAGCTGAAGCCTAGGCCTCTCTCCCTCTCGTCACATCATTTGTACCAGCTGCATATAGAATTTTGTTTAATGCTATTCCTGTATAGCATTACTTTTATAGCTTGGCATGTATATATATGTTTATTAAGTTTAGAAAAAAATGACATAATGACATGTAAATAAATAATAGTAATTTTGTATGCTTAATATTTGGTTTATGTTTGATATGTGGAATATGAATATTATATATATATTGGATTAATATGTAATGGTATAGCTTAACATGATAATTAAAATGGTGAGATAACATGTTTTATAACGTAAGGTATAAGAGAGGACGTTACAGCTATGATGTGAGATGATGAATATAATCTGGAATCGTGCTATCTTGCTAAGTTATGATAAAGTGAATTACATGTTTGGTTTATATTCTTTGATATATACTTACATATATTTATGTTTTGATTGATGTATGAAAATGTAAGGTATTATTGACTATAATACCTATGACCTATTGAATATATGGAATCATACACTTGAGATAACTATATGTTTGTTATGGGTTTTGATTGTTATAGAATTATATGGAATTATTGGTTTAATTAGCTACGCTCGTAAGGTAAAGAGGAATCCTATGTATAGGCTTGCCTACGACAGGTTTTGTTTATTTCTTTGAAAGTGAATTAATGTCTTA
Source organism: Croton setiger (assembly GCA_948099555.1). Classification (NCBI taxonomy): domain Eukaryota; kingdom Viridiplantae; phylum Streptophyta; class Magnoliopsida; order Malpighiales; family Euphorbiaceae; genus Croton; species Croton setiger. The sequence continues at coordinate 785 of CANUEY010089474.1, forward strand.
TTTCATATTGTTTAGTTTACACTTACTGAGTTTTCAACTCATTAAATTGCTTTTACATGATTCCAGGTTTTCTTTAGGCAACTGACAGCGTTAGTTCCGCCAATTTTCTGCCGGGTCGGTCGGCTAAAGTTTAGAATCTCTCTCTCGCATTTCATTATTTGTATCATCTTATCATGTAGATTTATGTCATATGGCTTGTAAAATTATTAATTATGGTTAATGATTCAAATGTATAGTAAATATTCTTTGGTATTTCATATGCATGGTAGGTGTCCTTCCATTGCACGTAGAGTTTACGTTTTTATATATGTAAAGATGTCAATGTGTATGGTTTTGCTCGTATGTTTGTGTACTATGTAGTCTTATAGCATATGTTCTTAAGTATGTTATGTTTAAAAAAAATGGCATGTTTTATGATCTATAAGTATAGGTTAGGTTGTTACAACCAAGATCAGACACTTCGGTATATGATGACTACAGTGGATAAGAGGATGGCCATTGTGCAATAGGGTTACATTGGCTTTGCTGAGGCCTACACAACTCTGGTGGGTTTTCATTTAAATTTTTATTTCAATTTGAATTTATCTTTCTTATGTATATCAATTTAATTATTTAATCAATCTTTTTTCATTTTAACAGGCTAGATCTCATTCGGTGGCCTTGCAGGAATGTGGATTATATGGAGCAATACTTACATCACACGATGAATTTTGAAAATTACACCACCACATTTGATTCATTAGCCGAGTTGCATAGACGAGCACTACATGTTGATTAAAGCAGTTGAATGTTGCCCCGAGCCAGACGTATGTTCCTTCTGAGCATACTCAGCAGGCACACCGACATGCTCCGCCCCGACGAGCATGGCATTCATTAGACGCAGTTGGATGTTGCCCCGAGCCAGATGTATGTTCCTCTTGAGCATACTCAGTGGGCATATCAGCATATGCTCCGCGCCTATTCGCGGGGCATGGGGGCTGCATCTCAAATAGTGGTAGGCGGCGAGCAACCCCTTAGCCAGCAGGCCAGGGGCTAGTCCCCCTAGCAGACCAACCATCTCCATCACTATTCGATCTGGAGGTGCTCCTAGATAGTTCAAATGATTATTAGGATGTTGGTGATGATGATCATGAGGATACTAATGATGATGAGGAGGATACTCCTTCCTTGGCTCTTCGTTGGTCACCTCAATGGCTTTCCTCCTCCATGCCACGCTTTCTTGTAACTAACTTGAATTCAAAATTTATCGTGGACATTTGTTTGAATGTATTTCACTTTATATACAAAAAATATGCAAAAAAATTAAACAAATTTATTTTAGGATCCATTTGTTTCACCTTGTATGTAAACAAATATGCAAAAAATGTGTTTCACCTTATATCCCGGTTCTTTCATAATCTTCAAGGTCAGCTTGGCAACATCCTTTGAGGTCACTTTCTGCCCTCATTCCTAATGTTTGTACCAGAACAGTTATGCATATCCACCCATTTCACCAATTTCCACTTCCTAAAATTTGCCTATTCTAACGTTCGTTGACTTAAGTAGCAAGTTGCCCTGTGCAGTCATTCCTAGAGATATTTAGGCCCACAGGTTAGATATTCAACTGCCCATGTCTTTTTATTGCTCTCAACGGTGTGGAACGTCATGGCTTTTTTTACGGACCAGTCAACAACAACAGACATCACAACCTGCATGCTCTTAAAATGTATGCCGGCATCTATACTCTCTGTATTTCCGTCCCACATTTTAAGAGCCTTAGGATCCTCCTCTTCTGGGTCATCTTTGCCTATGTCACCATAAAAATGTCTCGATGTTGAAGTTACATCAATTTCACTATCGTTTGTGTTGTCGTCCCAAGGTACGTACTCTTCATCACTACTGGAAACATTATAAGCAGACATCTCCTCTTTACTCTCCTCATTTTCCCGTTCATCACAATCATAGACTGCCTCATTTATGAACTCCTCATTTACCTATTTCTCATATCTAGAATCAATATTCTTATGTGCATGCCGCTTGTTTCCCTTGTAGCATACGGTTCAAATGTAGTAGCATGACGTATATAGAAAATTTGTTCGATTGTTATGTACAACGCTAGTCAGTTGAAGTCATATGTGTATATGAACGGAATAGTCTCATCATCCTGGATAATAATATACCACCTTATGCCACCATATTTTGTCCACATCAAAATAAACGCAGTTGCACCATGTTTTTATCCACTAGACAAACTCTGCATACCCGATGAACTAGCTAATTAAAAGACAATTGAGCATTGATGTAGATTGTTGTTTTAGTGATGCTATTGTTTGGACCAACAATGTCGTCCACAATTTGTAATGCATTGCTCCAGAATATATTCAACAAAAATGGAGTGGTATATGCCATTTTCAGAAAATGTAACAAAAGCTAGAAAGAGGGTTTTGAGTAAAATAAAGAGTTATGTAGATAATTTTTTTGCTGTTGAGTGAAGAATAAAGAATACTATGTCTGGTTTATAGGTTGATAATAGATTCGCATACCAATTTTGCGTGTCGCTTTACATTCACATACCAATTACGCGAATGTATATAATTAAGTTACTTTACACGTGATGCAAAATTTTATGGCAATAACAGCATCAAACTCGCACGCACATTTTGATTAAGAATGCAACCCATCCTCTATAACACCCGTTGCTTATGAAAGCAAGAATGCTAATAATGAAAGGATTTTGTGAGGTAGAAATAAAAAAAAAAAAACACCACAAACAAAGTTTGATAAGTAAATCTGAATTCTTGATGCAATCTAAGAATTAGAGTCTCTTTACTTAAAACTAGAATCACACAAAAATATTCTTGAGAAGAATAAGGTAAACTTCGAATTTTGATGAATAATTATCCTCTTACACATATATGTTGCCCCTTTTATAGTGAAGGACATAAATCTTAATGAGATAAGGAAATCTAGCTAGAATCTAAAACAAATCCTAACTAGATAAGGAAATCTTAATTAAATCTAAACTAATCCTACTTTAGCAAAAATATATCAAAAATTCGTCCAAAATACTTAGCCCACAAAAATAGCCAAAATTCACTCCCATACAACCCATGCACGTTCAGCTCATGCATTCCATGCATGCAAAATGTGGCCTAAGCTTGTTTTTCTCTCAAGAAGCTTCATCTCCAAGACATTTTATAACTATGATGTACTTTGGATTTTCCTCAAGCTCCTTATCCATCTTATTGACAGCAAGTTCTTTTAATTCCTTTGATATTTCTTCTTGTACATACATTCCCAAGCTTGCTTGAAATTTCTTAGCTCGACTCCTTGTCAAAGGACCATTTGGTAACGTTAAAGGTTCCTTATTAGCCCTTTTATTCGCATCATTCTCCCCCTCTTGAAAAAGATTTTCCCTCAAATCTGCATCATCATAAGGAGAAAGATCAGCAACATTAAATGTAGCACTCATATTATACTTACTAGGTAAGTCAATTTTATATGCATTGTCATTGAATTTCTCCAAAACTTGGAACAGGCTATCTCCACTTGCATGTAACTTGCTCTTCCTTTGATTTGGAAACCTTACCTTTCGAAAATGCACCCAAACCCACTCACCAGGTGTGAACCCTTACCGAGAAGCCCTTCGAGCCGCTGGGACGATCCGCGAGGGAGTCAGTTGGCCGGGGATGTTTACTCGGGGTGATATGTGTGTGTAAAGAGTCGCCACTTAATTTATTTTGGTGAAGGGGAAAAATTAAGAAAGAACCCCTAGTGACTCTGTTTTGCGATTAACCTATTTCTAGGTTAATCGCCCCAATGGATGAAATGCACTAGTCTTCGAACCCAAGGTGGATTCGGAGGTTATGTCATGCATTCATATCCATGATTCTCTTCCCTAATGTATGCAATGCAGGAGTGTGAAGATTTGGAAAGGATCGTAGGGAGAGGAGAGACCTACTATTCGAAGTCATATTTCGAATATGCCTACATACTCTCGTTTGAATGAGAGATCAATGTCAATGTAGTTCGAATTGCCTATTTAAAAGGCGTGATGAAGGGGTGGGATGCATGTATGCATGCTATGAGTGTGTGAAAGTGATTTTGGCCTTTTGGTCGAAAAAGTGAGTTTATTGACGTTCGAGGTCGAAATGTAGGCCTAGTGGCCGAAAACGGGAGTTTATCGACGTCCGTGGTCGAAATGGGCCTAATGGCTGAAAAGGGAGTTTATTGACGTCCGTGGTCGAAAAGTGTGTGATGTGGGCCTAGTGGCCGAAAAAAATGAGTTTTATGACATTTGTAGTCAAAAAGTGTGATTTTGATATCTTTACTGGGGGAGGTTGGTTTTTTTAGGCTTTTTTTGTGTTTTTTCTGCTGGGGAAAATGGATTTATTAGGCCTTGGGGCCAAAAGTGTGATTTTTGGATGGCGCTGCGGCCGAAAGACTTGTTATTTAGGCTTTGTAGCCAAAAGAAGTGATTTTGTAGGCGTTGTGGCCAAAAGACTTAATTTAGTGCAACACTACGACCAAAAAGTGTGATTGTTTAGGCGTTGTAATTAAAAGGTTTGATTTAAAATGGCAACTGCGGCCGAAAGATTGATTCAAATGGTGCTGAGGCCAAAACAAGTGATTTGGGTGGCATGGTAGCCAAAAGTATGATTATGTAATGCGAATGTCATGTATGCATGATTGAGAATGGGGGTAGAAAAGAATCAAATCAAAGAGATCGAGTTTCGAAACATACCTGAGGTAATTGGTGTCCACTTCTTAGCTTCAGCTTGATTTGGACTTATTTTATTATGATTATTATGAACGAAATGCAATTTATCACAGCAATGCGATGCAGAAAGCAGTAAAAAATTGAATGGAGATGAAGAATCACCGTAGGCAAAAAGGGAGAAAAGAGCGGTCGTCAACACAGCTCAAGGTGTGGAGAAAAATGAAGTTTGAGGGGGTATTTATAGGGTTAAACTCGGCCAAAAGTCAACCGAGGGCGGCCAGGGCTGCCGGGGGGCGCCCTTGGAGGGCGACCAAGGCTACCTTTAGAGGGCGGCCAGGGCTGCCTTGCCTCCGCAACTCACTCGTTTTTCATTTCAGAGCCTTTTCAGGACGTTCTGGGATTCCGATGGGTTTTCCGAGGGCATTTTTGTGATCCTCGTAAAATCCCAAACATTTTAAGTACCATGAAGGCATACTTCCGGCACTGTTTTCTGAAAATGCCCGGTCCGGCTCGACTATTTGCAGTCTGCGGAAATCAGTTTTCCGGCCTCAAAATTCGAGTATTCATAGTTGACCCCCACTGGGTGACATAAATGTGATTTATGGAGCTCAGTGGCGTTCTGAATCGCGAATTTTGAGGTCGGAGTTTGGACGCGCGGGGAGGACCCGCATTTTCGGACTTTGCCATACATAATTGGACTATGAGTCATATAAAAGTGAATGGGATTAATATGAGGTTATATGGTTTGGCTACTTTGATCACTCTACGAGGGGTAGTAGTGGATTGAGATTTTCTTGAAGGTTTGTATGAAATTTAGGAACTTAAGGCTCATTTTTTTTTCTCTTTTGGGTTATGATGGAGGGTATATGTCTTCTTCTTGAGGAGGTTTGTGTATGGTCCCTTGGTAAAGCAGGAGATCAAGACTAACTGCTTGAGATATGCCCATACAATGAGCAGAAAATGATTTTGTCATCTTTAATAGGTGAGACTCAAGATACTAGCCCTTATTTTTCGCCTTTTGGCAAGTTTTCTGTTTAAGAGTGATCCAGTTTTGGAGATCTGCAATTTTGTCCCCTGATTAAGCAAATGGAGGAGATAAGCTGCATTGATGGCATTGTGCTGATAGAAATCCCGCGAAGTTTAGACAAAGCGGACTTAGGTTTTAATGATTGAACTGTTTCTTCAGTTGGTTTTTTTTTTTATATAGGAAAAATCTATTTGTAGGTTTGGCTTCTTCAAGTGTCCAAAATTTTCCTGAATACCGACTTGCTTTGTTGCTCATGCATGGCCAATTGAGGGACCGAGGAGGAACAGTCTGTTGAGTAGGCTGGAAGGGTGGTCACAGAATTTTATCGACAACGACAAAGTTATTGGTGAAGAGATCAAGTTGACTCCTAAAGTGGCGGAGCCGAAAGATGACTCTGGATCTAAGGAAGACAAAAAGGGCATTGCCCCCAGCAATGAGTAGGAAGCTTAGACTTTTTGGGTTGACTCGATTTCATCAATTTTGACTTTATGACTTGATTTAGGGGATGGACTTTTGGATTTTTTGAATTTTCGGGTTTGACCCAAATTTTGGATTTTTGATTTGTAATTTTTTGGACTTAAGGACTTTTCTTCCCAAGTACCATTCCACTTTTTTTTAGCTCTAACTTTTGCAAAAGCTGCCCTTTTGGGGTTTTGACTTAACGAGCTGCTCATTTTTGCCTAAGCCACCCTTTCAGGTTTTCAACTTGGTGGGTTTTTATTTTTTTGCTTGCTCTAATTTTTGCCTAAGTTGCGCTTTCGGGTTTTCGACTTAGCGAGCATTTTTTTTCTTTTTTTTAATTAATTGGCAAAGATAATGAAATGAAAATGAGAATTTTATTTATTTTTAAACCGAGACCAAAGGGGTCGCCTACGTATCTCCGTAATACAATTTTTTTCTTTTATTTTTTCTTTACAAAAGGAGAATTAGGTTCACGTAGTTCTTATTACATGCATGTGATTTATACATAATATCTTTTCAATTGATCTAAATTGCATGGGTTTATAAACTCTAAGCCATCTAGATCTGCTAGGATGACTGCTCTGCCAGATAGTATCTTTTTCAAAAGATATGGTCCAGCCCAATTAGGGCGGAACTTTCCACGGGGATCTATGACTGGTACTCTGATTTCTTTAAGGACCAAACAGCCTTCTTCTAGCTTCTGGTATTTGACTTTCTTGTTGAAGTGTCTAGCCATTCGCCTTTTGGTAACCCTGGATCTGATGCAAAGCTTGTAGCCTCCTTTCATCTAGACCCAAGAGTTGGTGATGAAAATTGCTGATCTAATCGACCTCATTAATCTAGCTTTCTTGGATGATTCTTGCTGAATGACTTCGAGCTCGATGGGGAGTACTGCTTCCATTCCATATACTAAGGAATATGGGGTTGCCCCAGTTGGAGTTCGGATGGCAGTTCTGTAACCCCATAAGGCATAAGGTAAGTGTTCGTGCCAACTTTTGTGGTTCTGAACCATTTTCTGAAGGATGACTTTGATGGATTTATTTGCAACTTCCACAACCCCGTTTGTCTGAGGTCTGTAAGGAGAAGACTTATGATGCTGGATTCTCTTATCCTTTAATAAGCTTGCAAACTCCTTCTAGAAGTGAGTTCCATTGTCAGTGATGATTTCAAAGGGTGTTCCATACTGACATAAGATGTTGGAACGAACGAACTGTGCTGCCTTTCTGGCATTCAAGACTGAATAAGAGGCCGCTTTAACCCATTTGATGAAGTAATCCACAGCTACTAGAATGAATTGATGGCCATTTGTGGCCTTTGGGTGAATTTTTCCAATCACATCAATTCCCCAAGTGGCAAAGGGCCATGGTGAAGCAATAGGATTAAGAGTGACTGGTGGTTGCCTTTGTAGCTTAGCAAAAATCTGGCATTCATGAAATCTTTGCACATGTTTTACGCAGTCCGCATTCATGGTCAGCCAGTAATAACCCAGATTTATGATTTTTCGAGCCAGTGCCATTCCATGCATGTGTGGACCAGATTCCCCACCATGTATGGATTCCATGATTGATTCGGCTTCTGCCTCGTCTATACATCTCAAGTGCATACCATTCCAAGCTTTTTTGTAAAGTATATCTCCAATGAGGATGTAGCTGATCGCTAACTGTCTTAGGGTCTTTTGATTAGTTTTGGATGAACCTTCCGAGTACCTTTCATGTTTGAGGTAATTTAGAATATCCCGATACCATGGTTTGTCATCTACCATGTACATTATGGATACTGGCTGTTCCTGAAGCTGAACTGTCAATGGTTGGATGATTTTTCCTTCCCCAACGTCCATCATAGAGGCCAAAGTGGCTAAGGCATCAGCAAATTGATTCTTGGTCCTTGGTAAATAATTGAAGTTCAAATCATCAAACTACCAAGCTAATTCATCCAAGCGTCGAAGGTAGGTAACCAGACGCTCTTCTTTTATCTTCCACTTTCTTAGGGCTTGGGAAACTATTAAGTTGGAGTCACTAAAGACCTTTAAACTTCTTATTCCTTGGTCTAGGGCTGCTTCTAACCCTTTTATGCAAGCTTCATATTTTGCCTCATTGTTGGTACAATCAAAGCTTAATTTGACTTCAATGGGGATGTATTCTCCACAAGGAGTTTTGAATACTACTCCGATCCTATTACCATGATGGTTAGAGGCTCCATCAAAGTACATTTCCTAAGGGGTATTATTCACATTCAAGAGATCTTCATCAGGGAATTCTATCTCTTACATTTGGTCTGTAATGGGTAACTCAGCCAACTAATCTGCTATAGCTCCACCCTTGACTGCTTTTCTTTGGATGAATTTTAGGTCGAAGGTTGAGAGCACTGATACCCACTTAGCCATTTTACTGTCCAAAATCGGCCTTTCCATAAGGAATTTCAAGGGACTCGATTCTGCAATGATGTAAGTGGTGTAAGATGAGAGGTAGTGCTGCAGCTTTGTGCAAGCCCAAGTTAAGGCTAGAAATAACTTCTCAATCCGGTTATACTTAAGCTCGTATTCCAGCATCCTTTTGCTAAGGTAGTAAATAGCATTCTCGACTTTGGAGTCTTCTGCTTGTTGGGCCAGTAAAACTCCCATGGCTTCATCAGTTACTGACAGATAAAGGAGTAGTGGTTTCTCCAACCTAGGAGGCTGTAGGACTGGTAGAGTTAGCAAATACTGCTTGACTTTTTCGAAGGCTTTTTGACAATCTTCGTTCCACTCTCCGGGAACTCCTTTTCTTAGAAGCTTAAAGATTAGGCCGCAGGTGTCGGCTAATTATGAGATGAATCGGCTGATTTACTGTAATCTCCCAAAAAACCTCGAATTTCTTTTTCGGTTTTTGAAGGTGGAATTTCCAAGATCGCTTTTGACTTGGAGGGATTAATCTTAATACCCCTTCTGCTAATTAGGTGACCCAAAAATACCCCAGAAGTTGCACCAAAGAGACATTTAGCTGGGTTGAGCTTTAGATTGTATTTCCAAAGTCTAAGGAAGAACTTCTCGAGCTCATAAACATAGCTTTCGGCTGACTTTGATTTAATGACCATATCATCCACGTATACCTCTATTTCTTTATGAATCATGTCATGGAAGATGGTGGTAGCCATTCTTTGGTAGGTTTCCCCGACATTTTTCAACCCAAAAGGCATGACCTTATAGCAGTAAGTGCCCCATTCTGTGATAAAAGCTGTTTTCTCTTTGTCTGGAGGATGCATCATTATCTGGTTGTACCCTATGGCAAGATCAGTCAAGGAAACTGTCTCATGTCCGGCCATCCGGTCAACAAGTGGGTCAATATGCGGTAAAGGAAAGTCATCCTTAGGACAGGCTTTGTTTAGGTCCTGGTAATCCACACACATCCGTACTTTAGCATCCTTCTTCGGAATTGACACAATGTTGGCTAACCAAGTAGTTTGAGCTATGGGCTCTATGAACTTGTTATCCAACTGCTTGGTTACTTCTTCCTTAATTTTCAAAGGCCATTCTAGCTTCATCCTTCTCAACTTTTGCTTAACCGACTTTGCCCCCAAGAAAGTTGGAATCTTGTGTATTGCAATGGCTGGATCTAACCCTGTGACGTCGCTCGGCTTCCACATGAAACAGTCGGCAAACTTCTTGAGGCACCCAGCAATTTGATCTTTGTATGTACAATCACATGCAATGTATGTATATTCATCTTCTTTGCCAATTATTATTTGCTCTTTTGTTTCTTTTATTTCTAATGTTTCTTTATTATTTTTGCCAGAATGTACTTGGGAAGATTGACAAACGAGGTAATAAAAAATTTGAGTATTATTACTGAAAGGGAGGAGATTATCCTCAAGAGTTACATTATAATCGGGACTTGAATTGGACAACTCAGGGAGACTTGACTCAAGTTGTACAAGGGTAGACTCTGGGTTTGGATTGACACTGGGTTAGACAATAGGTTGTTTCCTTCTCAGTATACCAATTGGCCAGAGGTTCTTGAGCCAACTTGCTCAGATAGACTGGATTCGGGAGTTCTTCAGAGTTTGAGATCACCGTAACTTCGTCAAAGAGACTAGGTTGCATAAAGTCTTCCATATGTTGGATGAATGGATCTTTAGGCTCTTTTTTAAGCACATCAGGAAAAAGTTCTATTCCCGGTAGCATCTTTCGGGCTTTACGGCAATAGAAAGGTTCTTGAAAACCACAATAAGGAACTGTTGTTCCCGGCTTGACAAAATAGCCATTGAGGGTTTTGAAGTAAGGGTGCATTATGATGTCTCTTTTGCATGAACCAAGGATTCTTTGAGGTTTAAGGTCCATCTCCATTAGGTCTTCTTCCATTGGTTTATATCCCAAATGAAGGTACCATTGGCAACTGGACTTTCCCAAGCAGGCATTGAATGGTATGTTTTCCCAGACTTAGCCATATTCATACCAGGGAGGTAAGACATTTTTAGCATCAACTTCACTATGCAATTGATTTGTAATGCCCCAAAGTCAAATAGAACATAAGGCTTAGACACCCCGCCTTCTATACATTGGATGGTATCATACTGGAAACTAGAGAGGGTTATGCTTGAATTTTCAGGATTAACCTCAAGGAGAGACTGATCCTTGGTGCTTCTAAGTTGACTGTAATTGTCCCCTTGAATGGTTATGATCTTGTCCATATAAGGGAACTTGACTTTTTGGTGTAAGGAGGAGGGTATAGCCTTGGCTTAATGTATCCAAAGCCTTCGAAGGAGGAGATTGAAGCTTGTAGGGACATCAATGACTTGAAAAGGGATTTCAATTTTAGATTGCCCAATGGTGACGGATATAGTGACAACCCCTAAAATTTCTCTTCAGGTGTTATCATATGCCTTCACTATTTGATCAGAAGGTGTGAAATCGGAAACCTCCAAACCCAAACAACTTGCTACTCTCAAAGGGAATACATTCAAAGCTGACCCATTATCAACGAGTACCATGGACATAGTTTTGTCTTTGGTTTGAACCGTGATGTATAGGGCTTCATTATGATTATCCTTATTTTCTGGCAGATCTTCATCTGAGAACCCAATGTTTTGTGTCTTAGAGGCTTGGGTTAAAGTAGCCACAAGTGTTTATGGGCTTACTTCAACCGATGTTTGGAGTTGGCTTAACGCCTTGCAAAGAGCTTAGCGATGAGGGAAAGATGATGTTAAAAGTTCCCAAATGAATACTCTTGCTTGAGTTTTCTTTAGTTGGGTTAAAACTGGATCTTCTTTTAGTTCAGGGGTTACTCCCTTTAGTTGGTTTAGAACCTTGTCTAAAATGATGGGTTCATACTGCCTTCCACTTCGGGTTATGGCATCAACTTCTTCTGAAAGGTCATTCAGATCCAAGACCAAATGATATTCATTTCCAAGAAAAGCTTGAAAGGATCAAACAATTCTTCTTGAGTGATTATAGCATTTACCCTATGATTGGGTAAAGGAATGGTGTTGATGTTGGGTTTAGCTTTGGGTATAATTGACCCATTGTCTACTAAGTCTTGGATCCATCTTTTAAGGGTCCAGCAGGCTTCAGTCTTGTGCCCATTTCCTTAGTGGAACTCATAGTATTCATTGGTTTTGTAATTGACGGGTAGTGGGTTAGGTGGTGGCCTTGCCTCCAATGGTTTGAGGTATCCGGCCTTTACTGTTTCTCGGAAGACTAAAGTGATTGGCATTTCGAGATCAGTGTAGTTTCTTCTTGGTTGGTTGTTGCCCAAGTTCAAAGGGTTGGTAGGGGTAATACTGGCCACTTCATTTACTTTATTTGGCCTAGTAAGGTTTGGTTTCTTGTGTCTGGTCGAGTCATCTTTGAGTTGACCCAATTGGATAAGGTATTCTACCTTAGTGGCAGTAGCAATGAGTGATTGAAAGGTAGGTAGGTATTGTGTTTGAAGTTGGGATTGATAGACTAGGAGTAGGTTTTTGATGATTATGTCGACTTGTTCTTGTTCTGAGGGTCGATTAATCATTTGGGCAGCCTTTGCCCTCCATCTCGTAAGGAACGAATAATGGTTCATTGTTCTTTTACTTAGTGGTTTCTAATTCCCTTCGAGTTACATCCACCTCAATATTGTAGCTATATTGGGTATTAAAGGCATTGCAGATTCTTCCCAAGTTTTGATCTTGGATCTGTCCAGACTAACAAACCATCTTAGGGCAACACTAGTAAGATATTGTTGGAAAAGTTGAGCTAAGAGTTCAGTACTTAAGCTAAAGGGGTTTAAGGCTCCCACATACATCTTTAGGTGGGTCTTAGGGCAAGAAGTCCCATCAAATTTGTCCATATTGGGCATTTTGAATTTGGTGGTAGTCGGGCATCAGGAAACAAAGACAAGGAGTCCATGTCTACCAATTCTTTGTGGGTTTTTAGAGCAGTAATGGACCTTTCTAGAGCCTCATGTTTTTCTTTCATCTTTTGAGACTCCGACTCAGTGGTTTTAGAGGTTGGTTCCTCCAAGTTAATGACAGGAGTATTAGCAGGCTCTTTTCCGGGAGTTGAGGCTCCTTTTGCCCCAATTCCTAACTCAGATAGAAGGGCAGCTTTCTGGTTGGCTAGGGCTTCAGTTATCATAGCTTCCATTCTGACTTCCATCTAGGCATTGATCTCATAAGCTTGTTCTCTCAATAAGGCTCTAATATCATCTAAGGAGGCCATTAGAGAAGGTGTAGGACTTGTTGGTGACTCTAAAGTAGATGTTGGCACTTGTGGGGTAAGTACCTGTATGGATCAAGGGAAAAAAGGATTAGGTCTTTCTCTTTTTTTTTTTTCTTAGGGTAAGGTAAGGTATATGGTAGACTCTTTGTCCAATTATGGCATTAGTCTTAATGATTCATCGCATTCCCTTCCTTTTTTTTTTATTATTATCATTTTCTCACTCTTGGTTTTACCTCTTTTTTTTTATCCCCCCTATTTATAGGTGGTATGTATGGTATGAATGCATGAATGCATACATCTATCACGCCATAATTCATTTTAATGTCATAGGATGAATGCAATGGTCCATTCAAGGGTATCCTAAGGGGAAGGTTCTAATTTTCATGAGAAAACTGAGTGGCTAATAGGACCTTTGAGCACCTAGAGTAAGGATATACCTAGCCACATGTGAAATAGAGAGTTTCGCGTGGGTCCAGCGGTACGACTTACTATTGGACCACCACTAAAAAGATTAGAAGTGGTTTTTGGCACCAAGGTGGGACGCTTTGGCTGTCCATGGACAATCATCAAGGAGACGTGCCCATCTAGCGCTACTTGCTATCTCGACTCACAAGAAGTTTTATAGAGAGAGAAGAAATTCATTTGAAATTCATTTTTATACTTAAGAAAACTCATAATCATCATCATCAGTTTTTTTTTTTAAAAACGATGCACATCAGATGCAAATGAAATTCATTTTATTATTTTTTTTAAGTTCAAATCTTCTTCAAGGCTTCTTTAGGAAAGAGCATTTGTTCCTGCAAAAGAATGTTAAGAAAGAGGAGTGCAATGGATATGCATGCAATGGTAACCCACACTCAACTTTAGTTAAGTATACTCTCTAGCAGAGTCGCCAGATTTTGAAACCTTACCGAAGGAGCGCCCTTCTGAGCAGCAGGGATGATCCGCGAGGGAGTCGGTTGGCCGGGGATGTTCACTCAGGGTGATATGTGTGTGTGTATAAAGTCGCCACTTAATTTATTTTGGTGAAGGGGAAAAATTAAGAAAGAACCCCTAGTGACTCCGTTTTGCGATTAACCTATTTCTAGGCTAATCACCCTAATGGATGAAATGCACTAGTCTTTGAACCCGAGGTGGATTCGGAGGTTATGTCATGCATTCATATCCATGATTCTCTTCCCCAATGTATGCAATGCAGGAGTGTGAAGATTTGGAAAGGATCGTAGGGAGAGGGGAGACCTGCTATTTGAAGTCATATTTCAAATATGCCTACATACTCTCGTTTGAATGAGAGATCAAGGTCAATGTAGTTCAAATTGCCTATTTAAAGGCGTGATGAAGGGTTGGGATGCATGTATGCATGCTATGAGTGTGTGAAAGTGATTTTGGCCTTTTGGCCGAAAATGGAGTTTATCGAAGTCCGAGGTCGAAATGTAGGCCTAATGGCCGAAAAAGGTAGTTTATTGACATTCGAGGTCGAAATGTAGGCCTAGTGGTTGAAAAAGGGAGTTTATCGACGTCCGTGGTCGAAAAGGAAGTTTATCGACATCCGTGGTCGAAATGTAGGCCTAGTGGCCGAAAAGGGAGTTTATCGACATCTATGGTCAAAAAGTGTGTGATGTGGGCCTAGTGGCAAGAAAAAAAAAAGGAGTTTTATGACATCCGCGGTCAAAAAGTGTGATTTTGATATCTCTGCTGGGGGAGGTTGGTTTTTAGGCCTTTTTGGCCAAAATGTGCTTTTTGTGTTTTTTCCGCTGGGGAAAAGGGATTTATTAGGCCTTGGGGCCAAAAGTGTGATTTTGGATGGTACTGCGGCCAAAAGACTTGTTATTTAGGCTTTGTTGCCAAAAGAAGTGATTTTGTAGGCGTTGTGGCCAAAAGACTTAATTTAGTGCGGCACTGCGGCCAAAAAGTGTGATTGTTTAGGCATTGTAGCCAAACGGCTTGATTTAAAATGGCGCTGCAGCCGAAAGATTGATTCAAATGGCGTTGAGGCCAAAATAAGTGATTTGGGTGGCATGGTAGCCAAAAGTGTGATTATTTAATGCGAATTTCATGTATGCATGATTGAGAATGGGGGTAGAAAGAATAAAATCAAAGAGATCGAGTTTCGAAACATACCTGAGGTAATTGGTGTCCACTTCTTAGCTTCAGCTTGATTTGGACTTATTTTATTATGATTATTATGAATGAAATGCAAGTTATCACAGCAAGGCGATGCAAAAAGCAGTAAAGAATTGTCTGGAGATGAAGAATTATCGTAGGAAAAAAGGGAGAAGAGAGCGGCCGTCAACACAGCTCAAGGTGTGGACAAAAATGAAGTTTGAGGGGCTATTTATAGGGTTAAACTCGGCCAAAAGTCAACCGAGGGCGGCACGAGGCGCCTTGGAGGGCGGCCGGGGCTGCCCTTGGAGGGCGGCCGGAGGCGCCCTTGGAATGCGGCCAGGGCTGCCTCCAGAGGGCGGTCAGGGCTGCCTTGCCTCCGCAACTCGCGCGTTTTTCATTCTGGAGCCTTTTCGGGACGTTCCGGGACTTTGATGGGTTTTCCGAAGGCATTCCTGTGATCCTCGTAAAATCCCAGACATTTCAAGTACCATGAAGGCATACTTTCAACACTGTTTTCCGAAAATGTCCGGTCCGGCTCGACTGTTTGCAGTCTGTGGAAATCAGTTTTCGAGGCCTCAAAATTCGAGTATTCACACCAGGTGCGAATTTCACCTCTCTTCTCCCTCGATTTGCAACGTCCGCCATAAGCCTTGTTCTTCTTTTCATTTTTTGCTCTAGCTTTCTCATGTAAAACTTCCACAATTTCTGCATTCCTTTCGCCATCTACACAAACAAATTCACTAGAAGGTAAAGGAACAAGATCAAGAATCGTTAGTAGATTAAAACCATAATGTAACAACCTAACTTATAACCTTATGTCATAAAACATGCCATTTTTTCAAAAACATTCTTATCATGTCACAAAAGATAGTCTATGCTATAAGACTCCATAGAAATCTAGCATATGAGCAACATAGACACATAGGCATTATTAACATATTAAAACTCAACATGTAATGCAATGACGTCCACCATGCATATAACATGCCATACATTATTTACTATATCATTAATTCGTTTAATCATAGGCATTATTAATAGATTGCAAAACATATGACAAAAATTTACATGATAAGATGACTCTAATTATGAAATGCGAGAGAGAGATCCTAAGCTTCAACTGAACGACCCTAAGGAATGATGACAGAATTGAAGCTATCAGTTGCCCTAAAGAAAACCTAGAATCATGTAAAAGCAATTTAATGAGTTGCGTACTCAGTAAGTGCAAACTATACAATATAAACAAAGCAATAATTCATAATTTCAAAATATTAAACAGAACCTGTTGTGGGAAAATTTATTTCATAGGATTCCTCTTATCCAATAAGTCACAGATACTATAATCATTGTTACCTTACATTTCCAAATATTAGTCAAAACATAATCATATACAAGTGTAAACCACATCATATAAACCCAACATGTAATTTGGTTTATCATAACTTAGCAAAATATCACAATTTCAGAACATAGTGCAGGTTAATATAACTTATCAAAATAACATGGTTCCAGATCAAATTCATCATCTCATAGCATAGAAATATCATAAGATGCATAATGACATGTCTTTCCTTTTTCTTTAGTTGTGATTTATCGACCATATATGCTATGATGCATGATTTCATAATTAATCTCTAAGTTAAATTAGTTTAAAATTAATCCGTATATTTTTTTGAGAATTTAAACTCAATCCGTAAATTTTTCCTATTTAAAACCAATTTATAACATATTAAAAATAATTATCAAACTCAATTTATCATATAATAATTATAATTAATAATAATTATAATTATTAAAACCAAACCATATTTAAATAAAACAAATAAATAATTAAAACTAAATTCATAATTAAATTCTTTAACAAAATATTTAAATCTTAATTTTCAGTCTCAAAACGATCTCAAAATAAATTTTTAACGTTAAAAACGGATTCAGGACGTCGAAATTAGGTTGGTAGGGTCAAAACGTAATTTATAAAAGTTTCTAGGTCAAAAATATAAACAAATATAAACTTTAGGGGCTAAAATGCAATTTTACCAAAGTTTAGGTGCTGGGCGCGTTATTTCACCAAAACACACCCCTGAATGTCGTTTTGGCCTCTGCGCGCAGCTCCCTGCGTGCCTCGCGCCCGTGC
Source organism: Croton setiger (assembly GCA_948099555.1). Classification (NCBI taxonomy): domain Eukaryota; kingdom Viridiplantae; phylum Streptophyta; class Magnoliopsida; order Malpighiales; family Euphorbiaceae; genus Croton; species Croton setiger. The sequence continues at coordinate 17,880 of CANUEY010089474.1, forward strand.
GCGCGCCTGGCTCAAAACACACGCCCTTGGCGTCGTTTTGGCCCAAGCTCCAGCCGCCTACCTTGCTTTTCTTCCTGCCCAGAACTATGACTCTCAAGCCTACTTCCCGACGAACGTACGTCCTCCTCCAGTGGCTTTCCGGTGAGCTACGACTACCTTTCTCTTCCTCTACACACCCTCTAACTAACCGTCGGAGCCAAATTCCCAGAAACCCTCTAGATCAAATGATACAAGTCCCCAAAATTGGCTCTTTAACACTGTTTACCTAGAACCCAGATTCTGCCTATCTCTCAACCCAACTTCCAACCACTTTTCCGGCCATCTCCAGCGGTTTTCCGGAAAACTAAAACAATCAAACTCTACACCAACATACCCTCTATGAACCTATATAGCCCAAACTCACACAAGCTTCACCAATTTGAAGTTATAACCCTCCAAAGTAGCAACCATAACACTACCCAAAATCCAGAATTATGAACCAGAATTTTGTCTCTCTTTCCCAAATGATTTCCAGCCACTTCTTACACTATTTCACACATCTAAACACTTCATAAACAACCTAAAAATACACTGGAAAGGTTAGATTTGAATTCCCTTTGGATTTTCTTTCTTTTTCTCTTCCTTTTTTCCTTTCTTTTTCCTTTTCTTTCCCTTTCTTTTCTTCTTCACTTACCCAACGTGTAACACCAATTCCCTACTATCCAGCCACTATTTCTTGCCTCTCCAGCTCATGTTACATCTCCCGAAACATATCCAGCAGCTGCCTAGTCATATTTTGCCCAAATCTATCCAAATTTGCCTTTACATATAACTTACACCTTAAGCATTTCCACTTTCTTTCATTTCAATCTTCCAAACTTAATTTCAATCCGTTAAACGCAGCCATCACCTACTTAAAAATTTTTTTTGGTGTCAAAATAATGCATATAACACGTCTCTGAAGTTTCATAAAAATCGGAATCCGAAAATTGGTTGCGGTTTGCTTGGTGCCCTAAACCGAGTCCGAAACCTTGATGATTTTTTAGGAACCAAAACTGTACGATGTCGTCGCAAAATTAGGGTTCTAAAACTCTTTAAAACATGTTAATAAACACATATCAAAATATCAGAATCATTTGGTTCATATTTTACATGTTTCTGGCATTTTTCAGTCGCGCGAGCCAAAAACCCTAATTAGCTCCGTTTGTGTCTTTCCACGGCAAACGAGCCTATAACATAGCTTATAATTCTTATTCAAAATCATATATTATCATATTCAAAACATATAATCCATGTTTAACTTAATTATCAAATCAAATCATGATGTATTTTAATGAAAATGCACGTAATGCATGAAAATGACGTCGGAACGACGTAGGTTTAGGTTTGGGGTGTCACACATAAACTAATTCAAATGGTGAATAACCCATAGAGGAATGTATAGAACGGTTGTATGCAAACTCAATGAATGGCAAACAATCTTCCAAAGTAGCTAAGTTCTTCCCTACTATCGCTGTCAATAAAGTTCCCAAAGTGCGGTTTACTACTTCGGTTTGTGGATGACAAGTAGTGGAAAATAAAAGCTTAATTCCTATTTTAATTCACAAAACACGCCAAAAATGAGACAAAAAATTAGTATCACGATAAAAAACAATGGACTTGGGAATTCCATGTAGCCGAACCACCTCTTTAAAGAATAGATCAGCAACAACTAGGGGTGCAAACGAGCCGAGCCGAGTCGAGTATTGTGCTGCTCGAGCTTGGCTCGTTTTAATTTTCTCAAGCTCGAGCTCGAGCTCAAGCTCTTGTTCGAGCTCAAAATGAAAGCTCGGCTCAAGCTCGTTTGGTAATATGAAAGCTCGAGCTCAGTTTGACGAGCTTGGCTCGTTTGAGGCTCACGAGCTGGCTCGTTTGAGGCTCGCGAGCTCGGCTCATTTGAGGCTTGCGAGCTCGGCTCGTTTGAGGGTCGCGAGCTCGGCTCCTTTTGAGGCTCGCGAGCTCGGCTCCTTTTGAGGCTCACGAGTTTACCCGTTTCATGTAGCATTCGAGCTTGAGTTCACAAATAAGCTCGAGTTCTAGTTCGTATGGAGCTCGAATTCAAGCTCGAGCTCGTTTCATCTTTAAACTCGAGCTCGAGCTCGTTAATACTTAGTCAAAAAAACAGAAATTTCATTTGAAATCCTTTTTTAAATAGCTATAACATTCAAAGTCCAATATTCAATAAAACCATAATAATTCAATACAACAACAACATAACAAACATATAAATAAAGCAAATGAAATAATTATTCATAAAATGATACAAATGTTCAAAATTTTCAACAAATTTCAACAACGCTCTTTCAAGTGTCTTTGAAAAAGTGATACTCAATGTAGCAATAACATACTTGACACTAAGACGAACATTATTAGTAATACCACTAATCTCTTTAAGACCATCTTGAACTAAAATATTCAACATATGAGCGCAACATCTCACATGAAAAAGTTTTCCATTAAATGGAAGCATATCCTGGTAAGAAAGAGCATCCTTTAATGTTCTCACAGCAACATCACTATAAGCAGCATTGTCCAAACTCACCGTGCATACTCTTTTATCAATTCCCCAATCAGAATACATTTATGCAAAACATCAGAAATAATAATGCCAGTATGTGGTGGTGGAACATCACAAAAACTTAAAATTCTATTTTGTATGTTCCAATTTCATACAGTGCAAAACAATCTTTTCTAACAGATATACGAGAAATACTTTCATAATATGGAGTTGCACGACGCATAACTTCATTGAACATTTCATTTTCAACATGGTTAAATGGTAAGTCATGAATAATTATCATTGCAGCAATTCCTTCTCTAACATAAGCATGGTCATACCTAAAAGTCCTAATTTCATTGGAAGATCGGGTATTGTTTAACAATTTTTTAAAACCTAACCTTTGTTGCCCACTGGAGGTGCTACTTGTAATTTTCCGCTTAAGGCAAACTTGCAAATGCCTTCGATATTGTGTTGTTGTGCTCGTCTTGCTGTATCCGAGTCGACGATTGCAATGGATACACTATACTTTCTTTGAACCATCCGAAAGCGTAACCTCCTTAAACTCATCCCATACCGTTGATGTCTTCTTCCTTTTCTTATTTGAAAATGGATTCTCTGCATTGTCACCAACACCACTTGTATCTTCTATATTTTCTTCATTTTCTGCATCTTCCATCATATTTAAAATATTTTTAGCATTATCTATATCTTCAAGCTCTCTTTCTGCATCACCGGGAAGAGTTATAGAATCTTGGGTCTCTGGTGTATTCATTTGTCAAATACAAAAACAGCTTACCATTATTAAACATGAATAAAACAAACGCGTAGTTTTTCAATATATAATCTGATAGGCAATCCTAGTCTTTCATCTAATCTGACATCTAAACCAACTCTATATTTAGAATTGTCCAGCAAAGAACATATGAAGAAAACATTATCACAAAGAAAATTATAGAATTTGTTTCCACAGAAATGTTATTCCTAATAATGAAATCTAAGATACTCCTTCAATTCCCTAATAATTTTCCATTTTGTAACAGGAATGAAGAAACATTTTCTTCAATTTAATTGTCATTTATAAAATCAAAGTAACATTATAATTTCACTTTCAGATACTCCCTTTTTAATTTTAGGAAGTAATAAATTGAATTCATTGTTACTAGAAAGAACACTTAAGTAAAGTGCCAGACATATTAATGAGTTTAATCATTTTGTTATTCTTGTGTTTTTGATAAAATCGACACCCATGTAAGGAATTGAGGGAGTAATATTTTTAGCACTATGAAAGCCAAATAACTAAAATTTCAACAAGAAAACTAAAAAATTCAACAAAGAAGCTTACATCGTGGGGAATTCCTGTTGCATGGAAAATTTCTTTGCAAACAGTTTAATCTTGGTATAATGCTGCAAAATAAAATACTTGTTATTCTTTGATTAAATTAGAAAAATACAAAAAGCTTGTTCATGTGTACAAGTGATATAATTACAATGAAGATTACTGAATAGTGGGAAGAATACTGTTGAGAACAGAGCGAAACATGATAATAATTATTCATGTGCATAAAAAACAATATGAAGTCTTTGAATCTATATATAATATTCAAGTCTAAACTAGGAACCTACCTAAACAAGAAAACGCATATGCTAAGAGATATAAATAATAATGCACAATGCAAGTCAAAATCATACCTTATATTTGAGTTTTCAAACACAAAGTTGTTGGCCACAAGGTTCCTGCATAATTTCATCGAGCAGTTATTCATGCATGGTAATAGTAACACATCCCAAATATGGGAATGCGTTTCTTTTTGAATGATATATATAAATGGAGTTTCAGTGTATATATATATATATATATATGGTAACAATAACAGTATATATACTGCTGTACTTATATATATATGCTTTCCACATTGCTTGCAACCATAAAGTATCTGATTGCATATCTTAACCTATAAATTCTAGACAGAGAAACAACCATCTATGTACCAAATCAAAAGAAAAAAGAAAACACTGGAAAACACAAGAAGATGAGAAGGAGGAAGAAGAGAAGTGTCTCTTTCTGTCCCTTTGATTTTGTATTTTGTATTTTATTTTTAAATTTATAAAAATAATAAAATAATAAGCACAATAAAAACAATATAATTTTTAACGTAATTTTGACAACAAAATGAAAGAGTCACGGAAAAAAATATAGGAACAAACTTGGTGTTTAATCAAACTTCTTGGTGACAAAGATCGGCTACTTCTCTAGGGAGTGATAGCTTTCCTATCTGCCATTTAAACGAAATCACATGACAGATCAAGCAACAAATATAGATCTAATTTTCAACTGAGCAACAAATACAGATCAAGCAAAAGTAAACAAGAAAAAAATTCATAAACTTGACCTAAACCCTAAACACTTGGATCACAATAAAGAAATCAAGCAAAACAATAACAAAAACTGGAGATCCAATCTTCAAACATCATAATTACCGAAATAAAAACAGAAGAAAGGAATTAATTGACTTACAAATCCAATTCAGGTCAAGGGAAGAAGAAGCCCAAATGTAAATTGAACAAGGGAAAGGTAGAGAGCCACTAAGACAAGGAAACAGAAAAGAAAGAAATGGTAGGCTAAGCGGCAGCAGATAGAGAGGAGGGAGAGCGAGAGGGAGGGACGGCTGGAAGTAGAGAAAGAAATGTTAGGTTTAGGTTACGAAGAAAGTAGTATTTGTTCTTAGAATTAAGAATGAAACGGCAACAACTTATGTTTGATATAAGATTGGGTTATTAAAACGACGCATTTTAGTGAAGAAGTATCGAGCTGCTCGCGAGCTTATTTAACGAGCAGCTCGCGAGCTTTTTTAAACGAGCTGTTTGCAAGCTCTATTAAATGAGCTACTCACGAGCTTTATTAAACGAGCTACTCGCGAGCCGATTAAACGAGCTACTCGCGAGCTTCTTTAAACGAGCTGTTCGCGAGCCTAACTGCTCGGCTCGTTTATTAAACGAGCCTAAATTTTTGGCTCAAGCTCGGCTCGTTTATTATCGAGCCGAGCCTCGAGTCGAGCTTTTATCGAGTGAACACCGAGCCGCTCACGAATGGCTCAGCTCGTTTGCAGCCCTAGCAACAACACTTGCATTATCAGATTTATGACATGGAATAAATTGTGCCATTTTACTGAATCTATCAACAACCACAAAAATGCTATCTTTACCTCTCTTAGTCCTTTGTAATCCTAACACAAAATTCATACTAATATTCATCCTAGGTGAACTAGGAACAGGTAAAGGCATATAAAGACCATGAGGCATAGACTTAGACTTAGCTTGTTTTCAAGCAATACAAGCATTACAAATCCTAGTGACATCTTTTCTCATAAAAGGCCAATAAAAATGCTCATTTAACATGTCATAAGTCTTAGCAATTCTAAAATTCCCCATTAAACCACCAAAATGTGACTCCAAAACTAGCAAGTCACGCATGGAACATCTAGGCATGCATAGTTTATTTCCCTTAAATAATCCCTCATGCCTATAAAAAGAATTAAAAGCACCATGTCACACGCATCATAACAATACCAAAGTCAAAATCCCCATTATACAACTCTTTAATATTTTCAAATCCAAGCAACTTAGAACTTAAAGCATTCAATAAAGCATACCTTCTAGACAATGCATCGGTAACAACATTGTCCTTATCTTGCTTGTCTTGATCACATATGGAAATCTTTCAATTCTCTCTACCCACTTACCATGTCTTTTACTCAACTTACCTTGCCCTTTCAAATGTTTAAAGGATTCATGATAAGTATGGATCACGAATCCCTCAGACAAAAGATAGTGCTCCTATACTTCAATTGCTCTTACCAACACATAAAGCTCATTGTCATAAGTTGAGTAATTCAGCTTTGCTCCATTAAGCTTCTCACTAAAATAAGCAACTGGCCGCTTTTCTTGCATCAACACGACCCCAATACCTACGCCTGAAGCATCACATTCAATTTCAAAAGTAGAATCAAAGTTAGGTAAAGCTAAAACAGGTATAGTAGTAAGTTTCTCCTTCAAAGCATCAAATGTTTTTGTTGCTCTTAGCTCCACACCAATCTAACTTCTTTCTTGATAATGCTTGTTAAGGGGGTGGCAATGGTGGAGAAGTCACGAACAAATCTCCTATAGAAGCTTGCCAAGCCATGGAAACTTCTCACTTCAATGACATTCTTAGGCGTGCCCATTCTTTTTTGCCCTAACCTTCTCTTCATCCACTTCAATTCCCTGTTCACTCACAACAAAACCAAGAAAAACAACTCTATCCATGCAAAAAATACACTTCTTAAGTTTGGCATAAAGTTTTTCTTTCCTTAACAAATCAAGAACTAACCTAACATGTTCAATATGATCAGATTCGGATTTGCTATAAATGAGAATATCATTAAAGTAAACTACCACAAATTTTCCTAAATAAACTCTCAAGACATGGTTCATTAATCTCACAAAAGTGCTAGGTGCATTAGATAAACCAAAAGGTATAACTAACCATTCATAGAAACCATATTTTGTCTTAAATGTTGTTTTCCACTCATCTCCAGGCTTCATTCGAATTTGGTGGTATCCACTCATAAGGTCAATTTTTGTAAAGTACCTTGCGCCATGCAGTTCATCCAACATATCATAAAGTCTAGGAATGGGATGACTACACTTTACCGTAATCTTGTTGACTGCCCTACAATCCACGCACATTTGCCATGAACCATCCTTCTTTGGCCTAAGCAAAACTGGTACCGAACATGGACTAAGACTCTCACACACCAAACCTTTCTCCAAAAGCTCTTCAACTTGTCTTTGCATCTCCTTCGTTTCCACAAGATTACTTCTATATGCTGGTCAGTTGGAAAGGTAGCACTAAGTATGAAGTCTATTTAATGTTTAATCCCTCATAATAGTGGATAACCACTAGGAAGCTCTTCAGAAAATACATCAATGAATTCCTGCAACAAAGACTTCAAACAAAAAGGTAAAGAATAAAGTGATTCTTCACGCTTAGCTAGCAAAGTTTCTTTATACCTAATGAACAAAATAGGCTGCCCAACATCTAATCTCTAGCTCCCGCATAAAATGTGTGTTTCTTTTTTCCTCCTTGCTGATTTTCTCTCACCAATGGGCCATTTATTTATTTTGTTTCACCCTCTTAAGCATCTTCTTTTGATCTTCATAAACCTCCAAAGGTGATAAAGGCACTAAAGTCACTTGTTTTCCTCCATAGGTAAAGGTATACCTATTTGTGTACCCATCATGTTGTGTTCTTCTATCATTTTGCCAGGGCCTTCCCAATAACAAATGGCTAGCTTGCATAGGTACAACATCACACATAACCTCATCCTTGTACCAACCAATAGAGAATGGTACTTTCACTTGCTTAGTCACTTTGACCTCTCCAGTATCATCGAACCATTGCAACTTGTATGAGTTAGGATGTTCGAAAAAAGCCAATCCCAATTTCTCAACCATGGTATTGCTTGCGGCATTGGTGCAACTCCCTCCATCAATGATAAGTGTACAAACCTTACTATACACCACACATCTTGTATGGAAAAGATTCTCTCATTGATCCAAGCCTTCTTCCTTGACTTGAATGTTCAAGGCTCTTCTAATCACCAATATCTCTCCATTTTCAGCATTCAACATATGATCTTTTTCTTCTTCACAACCAGCTCCTTCTTCATGAAGTTCAGCCAAATCATCTTCCCCATCACTAGGTTCAAATTCGGATTCAATTTTCCCATCATGTTTAGCAATCATCCCACGCCTATTTAGACATTGTGAAGCAATATGCCCATTCTCCAAGCACTTAAAACACTTGATTTCTCTACTTGGAGTAGCTTTAGAAGGTGTTTCCTTTGTTGATTTTGGTACATTAGCATTCGGCCCCTTTGTAGAAGTTGAGGGTGAATTCCTTTGAAAAGAGTACTTGGAATCTCCCTTAAAATTTGGATAGCTTACACTTGAATTTGAAACTTTGGTATAGCTAGGTTTCATCGAACTTCTACTCTTTAATCTTCTCTCAACCTTCATGGCTTTTTCAACTAGTTCCTCCATAGTATTGTATTCATACATCTCCAACTTATTGGCAATATTGGAATTCAATCCTCCAAGGAATCTAAACATCAATCTTTGATCATCTTCTTCAATGTTAGCCCTTACCGTGATCATCTCCATCTCTTTGTGGTATTCTTCCACATTCTTCCCACCTTGTATTAATCTTGCCAAACAGTTACAAATCTCTATAGTAATGAGAATGTACGAAATGGGTTCTCATTAACTCTTTCAATGTCTTTCAACCAGGTACGGGTCTCATTCCTTTCCCTCTTCGATTAACCTTCAATTGATCCCACCAAAAGGTAGCATATCCTTTGAATTCCACGGCTGCCAAGTGTGATTTCTTCTCTTCGGAATAATTATGGCACTAAAAAATCTGCTCAACCTTTCGCTCCCACTCAATATACTCTTCAGCATTGTTTCTCCCTTCAAAGGAAGGAACCTTCATCTTAATGGAAGTAAGATCATTGTCATGTCATGACTGATTTTCTGCCACATCTTCTTTTTCCTCATGCCTTTCCCTCATTCCAACCCTTATAAGTTGATGTCTTTGCGGCAACCTTACTTGCAGTGCCGGTTGCTCCCTTTCTCTCATTAAACGATTCACATTTTTAGTTAGAGTAGCCATCATCCTTGCCATTTCTTCCATTCTTGCACTACTCTCTTGCATATATTTCTCGAATGTAGCAGGTTCACTTTGGATGTCCTCCTCTTTGTCATGCACGCCTTTCCTACTCATATTTGAAGAAAGCAACAAATGGTTACAGCTCTTAAAGTAAACGGAATCATATGAAATAAGCTTGCCATCAATAAGTTTGGTGTATGAATTTGATTTGTGAATTTACTACTTTGTTTCATATTGTTTAGTTTATACTTGCTCAGTATGCAACTTATCAAATTGCATTTCTATGATTTTAAGTTTTGTCTGGCGACTGACAGCGTCAGTTCCACCTTCTTTTTGCTCGGGTTGGTCAGCTGAAGCCTATGATCTCTCTCCCTCACATTACATCATTCGCTTAATTATGTCATATAGATTTATGTTACATAACATGTAAATTATTAATAAGGCATGTAATAGTCGGTTTAAAAGTTATAGTGAATAATTTATGGCATGTCATATGCATGGTTGTTATTATTGGTTGCATATAGGTATATAATTTCTAAAATTATAATTGTGGCTTGTTATATCTGGTATAGGGATTGTAGCCAAGATGATATGTATTATGTCATGTATATGATAAAAAAAATGGCATATTTTAATGACGTATATAGGTAATTGCTTGTTACACTTAGTCCCAGCACAGACAATAAGATTGATGATGTGAGTCATACATCTCAAGTGCATGTAAGCATATTTTGCAACAGAATAATCATAACTACTAAACCGTTTTTGCAAATATTCAATGGCTTTATCATTAGCACTAGTAAGGATGTTTTCAATACCCCACTCAATGAGATAAGACAATACACTCACCTTAATGACTTGTTATTTGACTAAAATTAAGAATTCTCTTCCTATAAGTCCAAGAAGAGTCAATAAAATGAGCAGTTAAATACATATAATTAATCTGTTGCAATGAAGTCCATGTATCAGTTATTAAGCTAACTCTAACACCGGAATCTTTAAAAAAATTTTTTAAAATTTCCTTCTCTTCTAAATAAATACTTATACAATCTCTAACAACAGTCCACCTAGAGGGAATTACAAATTTTGGGCATGTTGCTTCCATGAAAGCAACAAAACCATCGCCTTTAACATGTCTAAAGGGCGATTCATCTATAATGATCATGAGAGCTAACTGTTTCGTAGCCAATTGTTGGTTAAACTTAAACACACACATTATTATTTCTCCAGGCCCTTCTCCTAAACCACCCTTTTTAAATGCAAGCATCCCGCACATCAAATAAATCTTCACATTCTAATGCAAAACATGAAAATTGCAACTTGGACCCCATATTTTCAATATTTTCAATTCTGCCCCTGGTATTTTGAATCACTTAAAACATGCCAGATTAGCCAAACATTGTATAAATCAAACAATTCTAGCATTTTATGCAATAAACAAACAGTTAACAGAATGTTCAACACAGCAGCAACAGTTTCACGTTTCGCATACACATTCTGACCTAAAAATTTGCATGTGGTTAATGTCAACAATGGAGCATGTGAGTATGTTGGAACACGACAAATTCCTATTAGAATATGAACATAGAACAGGGGCTATGCTTGTGCAGTAAATGCAACCGCAATGGATTTATGATTCTGGGCACTTGCTTAAAACAATCAAGAGAAGATTTTCCATGCGTAGTTTCGTAAAGAACAATTCTGTATACATGTGAAATATGATTTTGGAATGCATCTTTGTGCTAGATCAGCACTGGAATGCAGCAATTGATAAACAGAAGTGAATAGCAACTTATGACATGGCACCTTCTGCATGGTCATGCAAATCAAATTGAGACAGTAATATAGATGAAACTCATATAAAGAAGATTGGCTACACACAAATCAGTACAAAACCTTTATTCCTAAAAGTTAGCATGCCCATAAATGTCAATCAAATAAGCAAGTGACTCAGGGAGAATTCTAGAATGGTAAAACAACATAACAACCAGTGATAACAGAAGCAAAATTACTGTTTCACCTTTTCCTGATTTTGAATAGATTAACCAAAACACTAAGTCGCATTATATCTGAAGTTCTTTAAACAAAACAATTCACCACACGAAATTCACACATATCTTACCTTTCCAAGTAATATTCCTACACACGTTCACTGCACTCATTTAAGAACTTTCATAATCAGCATGCAAAAACATGATATATCAGCAGCAAAATCAACTCATCATCTGGAT
>CANUEY010089506.1:0-35000 GCA_948099555.1 Croton setiger
CCCTTTTTTTTTAGAAGAAAATAGGAAGAGACTTTGAGAATTTTCTTAAAAATATGAGAGATTAAATTCTTTGAAAATTTTGAGGAACAACAAATCGGACCAAGAGGGATTCTGGATATTTCGAGCGTGGAGCATTGATCATCATCGGCCTTTTTTTAGGGGGCAAAAATCGAGCGTCAACAGCATGACAGAAGATAATGCATAAGTCTGAGGGAGTCCATTTGTATTTACAAAACATAGAAGCTGAGAAGTGGACTCTATTTGCTGACGGAGGCCACAGATGGGGAATCACTACGACGAATACAACTGAGAGCTATAACAACGTTATGAAAGGGTCTCGTCATCTTCCGATTAGAGCATTAATTAAATCCACATTAGAGAAGACCATCGCCATCTTCCAGCGCGATTTGGCTCGGATTAGAAAATGTCAAACGTCCCTAGCACCGCATGCAATGAAAGAGCTTTTCGTGTTCAGGCGGCGTGCAAGGGCGCACACGGTCAACTGTTGGAACAACACTACATATCTATTCAAAGTGACTTCAACGACTTGTAACACACATGTGGTAAGATATTTTGATCGGAGCTGTTCCTGTAGAAAGTGGCAAACTTACAGAATTCCATACTCACATGTTGTAGCTGTCGCGCTTTTCATAGAAGAGGATCCTGTGGATCTTGTAGATCCGTTTTATACGGTTCAAGCATGGGCTCTGCAGTTCATTGGTTCCTTTTATCCCGTTCTCGGAAGTGACACTTGGCCTCAGCTGGAATGGACTTTACGTCCAAACGACTCTAGGATGATTCACCACGACGGACCAGGTCGAAGACGGGTGAATCGTATGAAAGGTGCAATGGATTTTACAAGGAGGCAGACGAGGAGAGGGACCGTTTGTAGTCGATGTAGAAATCCAGGTCATAATGTTAGATCGTGCTCAATTTCTCATCCTCGATCGAATAGACTTCTAATTTAAATTATGTATTTATTTTATTTAATGTCATAGTACAATTTATTATGGAATTATTATATAATTTTAATTTGAGAACTACGACTTTACATTATGAAAGTATAAAATTTTAATTTACAATTTATTATGAAATTAGATCAAAAGTACAATTTAATAACAACTATGAATTAGCATCCAATAATAAAAAAAAAAAACCACAATACACATATATTAAATGAAAGTAACAAAATATTTATAATATTTACAAAAATATTATATTACAAATATCTAACAAAAAGAAAATCACAAATGAAAATAACTACTCATCCGGATCCCTCCGCCCATGTCTTTTCTTAACATGGGAGGATCCGGGATATCTCGGAGATCTCCTTTGTCGGAGCGATCTACGGAATGCTAGAGGAACATCAAAGTCCGACGCCTGACTCCCCTGCTCCGCTTCGCCCTCCGCTGATGCCGCTTTATGGAGCGGTGTCTGGTGAACCGCGTCGGCATCGTAGAGGACATCCGTCAAATATGCTCCTAGCTGAGGATTCGCATTCGACTCGGCTGGAGCTGATACTAGAGGAACCGGTGATGCTACCGGATGATGCACCTGACGCCGTCTCCCACTTGAAAGATGCCGTCCTCTCCGCCCGACCCGTCCCTGAGGCCTCTGATCCTGCTGCTCCGGCTGTTCCTGTGAAATTGGAACGTATGTCTGGTTGGGGACGGCATCGAGCTGCGTCTGCTGGGTCTGCAACCCCCGCTCTAGACCATCAATCACTCTAGCAACGAATTGTACCATATCTTCATGTCTGTTCCCCAGAGTCAGAAGTCGCTGCTGATACTCTAACGCATTTCGAAGAACTTCAGATGATGCTCTAGCCTGGCACAGACAACAAATATATGTGATATTTTAAAAAACTAAATTTAAAAAACCAAAACTTATAAACGTAACTTACTAGAGCTGTGTATTCCTCCGCAGATCCGATATAACCAGGAGCTGCAGCTACAGTCCTCCGCTCCTCCGGGTTGTTGATGAAGCGGACGGTTCTCTCCTGGAACCATGCGAGGTACTCCCTCGAAGCCTCTGCGGATCCGATGAAATCTCCGGCTGCCAGTGTGTTGTGCCGATCCTCCCACCGTGCGACAGAGGCCTGGTGGAATAGGAGTCAGTCCTCGCTCGATCGTCCAATACGGCTGATCTTGTGTAAGCGCCTGTGCTCGTCCGCACCCAGTAGCAGAGTCAGTTCGGGTATCTCCTGACGATACCCGAACTGTCTCAACGTCCGGTTCGGGACGTGGAACTCGACCACCTCAATAAATATTAACTGAGTCACGATGGTCCAGATCCCACGCCCCGCTCTGCACTGGGGCGGGAGAGCATGCAGCAGCTGCTCTCCATACGGCATCCACATAAACTGCCGCATATATATAATTAAATACTAAACATACTGGAAAAATAATATTAAATGAAATAAAGGAAAATAACGATAACTGAATAAAACATATCTCAGCAGTTGTCTGTCATGACTGACAACTGATCTCTGTAAGCCAACAAGTTATGGCTGGTGATGTCCTGAACATTCTTCATAATGCACCATCTAAACAAAAAAACATTAAAATAGCAAAAAATTATGTAATTTACTAAAATATTGTAAAATCTTAACTAATTATAAATGTGATATTTTTTTATACATACCTACGCGCATAAGCATATCCATGGACCACCGGAGGATGCATACCCGGGAGCGTAAGTCGAAGGGTGGCGATCCTCTCCCACGCCCAAACCTGAAAAAACAACAATTTATAACTAATTATAAAAACATAAACCCTAAACATTCTAAAATACATTAAAATCTTTGAAATTGAAATAATTATCTGGACTACCAGCAGACAATCTCCAATATAAGAGAAACTCATCGCTGCCTGGCACAGGTTTCAGTAGAGAAACGCCAAGACGGCGCTACCCCAACTGATCTGTCGACAGCCAACGAGGTCTTCAAGCATCGGAGCCAAAATCAGCGACGTGCTGTTTTTGGAGGAATCACAAAAGAGGAAACCTCCAAGTAACCACAACACGAAGCTGCAAGCACGTTGCTGGAAAACGTGCTCCGGCGCTGTAGGCTCTGGAGGGGTCATCAAATGAGCAATTATGTTGCGAAGTATAATCCTGCTGCCCCTGATATCAGCATCCGCCGGCTCGAACCTGTAGAAATCTGTGAAGTACTGGGCCCACCCAACGTCGGGTCTCTAAAAACGACCACTCACCGGTCGTCCGTTTACGGGGACTCCGAGAATAACCTCGACGTCCTGCAGCGTGATCGTCGCCTCCCCGATAGGCAGGTGGAAGGTGTGCGTCTCCGGGCGCCACCGCTCCACCAAAGCAGACAATAGGGCCCAATCGTAGTATATGGACCCTATTCTTCGCACCGGCCTGAAACCCATCTGGTCGATGTAGTGCAGCGTCCGGGCATCCTCCGACTCCAGCAGTCGCCATATCTGAGTGTCCGCTAGTCTTATGCTAAGCGGACTGTCGTATGCTCGATCCCCTCGAAACACGCGGCTCGATCTGTGTTCTTGCTGCAGGAACAACAGATCGCCAGTCACGGGTCCCTGATCCAGGACACGCTGCTGCTGAGATGATGACTCTCCATGCTCCATTGCTGCGGCCTGTATTATGTTTAATTATATTCTAAAATTATACTATTTTTAACAACCCTAAAAACCTAAGGCATAATTAAATATTTTCTACTTAAAAGTTAATTTCTAAGTTAATAGCACGTAAATTTAGCTACAAATCCTATATTCTACATAACATGGCAAATAATATTATTACGCGAATCAAAATTACAAAAATTAAACATATATATATTGTTTCAATTTTTTTCTACTCATATTCTCGCAAAATTCTAAATTTCTAAGCATACACCCTATTTTTTTCCTCATGCATCGTATATCAATTATCAAATTCTAAATTCCAACTAACCTAAACCCTAACTAAAATTAAAATTCTAAATTCAAAATTAGAAAACATACTTTTTTCGCAAATATTCCTAATCCTCTGAAGCTAAAACTTACAAAACTTAAACTTTTGAGAGATTTGGTGGTGTGAATGAATGAATGGAAAGATTTTTGATTAAAAATCAAAACCTGGACGTCTGTTGGGGTTCTGCTTCAAATTCGCATAACGCTTATGCGGACTTGTTCAAAATTTGAACGAGTCCGCATAAGAGTTATGCGAACTTGAAGCGCGTTGCCACGTGTCGTCGTCTGGTTCGTCACTCTAAACGACGCCATTAATACCATCATTAAGGCAACAACGGTGTTTACGTTAAATGTTCGCATATTTCTTATGCGAACTTCGATTAAAAAATTAAAAAAAAATTAAACTCGCATAAGTGTTATGCGAATTAGCATAGTTCGCATAAGACTTATGCGTAAACCTCTTCAGCTGTCCACCTTCTAATTTTAAACACCATTTTTGCAAATGATTCCTTCAACTTCAGGGTGATTTCCAATTGTATGGTTAAATTTTTGACGTGGACAGAATAATGTCCTTTATTCAAAATGTGGACGAATGTAGGTAGTTCGCATTTGTCAAATGCGAACTATTATTAATTGTAATTAATAGTTCGCATAAAACTAATGCGAACTATTAATTACGCATAAAATATATATTATTTCATCACTTCATTCACTCAATCTCATGTACGGTTCTAAGAGTGGCAGTAAGGGTGATTTATCTGTCAACTTTTCCACACCACTCTCTCTTTTCATTCTTATGAAGACATTATGGAAAAAAAATTTTTATTTGATTTTTCCGACCTTCGATCCGGGAACTATCTTCGGAAGATAATCCCTCGGGTATGGGAGGCGTAGGAAAAAACTAACCCTGGTGGAATCCACCGTCCTCCGAAAGGAAAACGGATTCGCCTTGGCATATAGACTTGGACAAGATTCTGGAATGACGGTATCCCAAGATCACGTTCAAGCCAAATGCTGTTATTGCCACTAAGTTTCTTCAAATGAAACTGGTTGTATTCACAGCAAAAATCTTGGAGAATAATCTAAATTCAGAGACCAGAAACAACAATTTTGCAAATTTAATTTACCTTGTAATGCTTAATAGCAAAATAGGAAAATCAAAATCGGTGTAATGGAATATACCATTTTTAACCTCTTTTTTTAAATAAGCCCTTCAACAAGAGTGGTTTGTGTGGTTTGGTACACTACAAAAGCAGAATATACCATTTTTAAGAAGAAAAATGGTATGTATTGATTCTTTGTTTTGTTTCTCAGAATTTTGATCTGTGACTTCTGTTGTTGATGGGAAAGAACTGAATGGTTTATGATAAGATGCTGAAGCATACAATTGGAAAAGCAGCTAGGGAGAAAGTGGAGTGCGTGGTGATCGGAGCAGGTGTGGTGGGTATAGCGGTGGCCAGAGAACTTTCCGTTCGGGGGAAAGAGGTATTAGTGGTGGATTCCGCCCCAACTCTCGGAACCGGCACTAGCTCTCGCAACAGCCAAGTCATTCATGCCGGAATCTACTACCCTCCTAATTCTCTCAAATCTTTACTCTGTGTGAAGGGAAGAAATTTACTCTACAATTATTGCTCCCACCATTCCATTCCCCACAATCAAACTGGCAAACTCATTGTTGCCACTAATTCTGCACAGGTTCCATATCTATCTCATCTTTTTAACTCTGGTACTCTAAATGGTGTTCTTGGCTTGAAATTGCTGGAAGGTTCTGAGGCTATGAATATGGAACCTCAATTACGTTGCTTGAAAGCTTTGTTTTCCCCTCTTTCTGGGATTGTTGATGTTCATTCTCTTATGCTCACTCTACTGGTAAAAAAATTGTTGCTGCACCTTTTTGTCTCTTTTCTTCCTTTAATTTATGTGTTACAGGTTTGCATTTTTCTTCTTTTTGACCAATTTCAGTCCAGGGAGAAGCTGAAATTCATGGGGCAATCTTCTCTTACAATTCTACCGTCATATCTGGGCATGTTGAAGAAAATCATCTGCACCTTCATGTGTTGGGAAGCAATCATCTTCAAAATTGGGATGGAAAATCTGAAATGCAACCAGAGCTTATTCTTGTTCCTAAGTTTGTTGTGAATTCTGCAGGATTAAGTTCTCTACCCCTTGCAAGGAGATTTCATGGTCTACCTAGGAATGTAATTCCGCCTGCTTATTATGCTCGTGGTTGCTACTTCACCCTTTCAAATACCAAAATCCCTCCTTTCAAGCATTTGATATACCCTGTACCTGAAGATGGAGGCCTTGGAGTGCATGTTACGCTGGATTTGGATGGCCAGGTTAAGTTTGGCCCTGATGTTGAGTGGATTCATGGTGTGGATGATGTTTCAAGCTTCCTGGATAAGTAATCCTTCTTTGTCTTGTGTTGTCACTCTGCTCTTCATTTAGAACTACTGCATAAGTAAGAACAAATTTTTTATTATAGCTTAATTCTGTGCTAAATGCTTAGAGACTCTAGGTAAGATATCATCTAGGGAGAATTTACATTTTGATTTTTAATGTTGCACAACATTTAATTCCTTTAAATTATGTTACAATGCTGAACCAACCCATGAGCATAGAACAAGCACATAAGAGAAATCTGCTTAGTTCCACATGTAATGTATATTCATATACTACAGTTTAAAAAGACATGAAAATATGGATGGTGTTGTGTCACTGTTGTCATGGGGTGATGCCCATATGAAAAATGGGGTCTATAGATGCAATAATAATGATATGAAATATTTCTGGTTATGCTTTTCAATTCTATTGATCATTTATGGAGATCTACTTGGAAGGTTCTAATAATAAGATCTATTAACTTGTCTTATTCTCTGTAGATTTAGTTTGTAGTTATTATTTTCTTATTATAAGTCTCTGATTTTGTATGTTTGTTTTTTAATTTTTTATTTATTGTTATTTTTTTTAAACCCCAGTATTGGTTTCGATTCTAACCTATCCTTTGTAATAGTTGAATCATATCATGTTTTCCAACGCACATGGGAACTATTACTTGCACTTCTGTCAAAACTTCGTTCAAGACTTCGAGTAATTGTAATTTGGAGCTTATTTCATCATATCTGCCTTAAGTAATAAACTGACAATAGCATGCTTGTGTTGACCACTTAAAACAGAAGTAATTGATCTAGTAAAAAATTGTTCCTAATTTCTTGATTCTTAGCAATTGATTATCTTGAGTTCTTCTAGTAAGTGTGTGTTTGGAAGTAGCATTTCAATTGACGGTGTTCGAAAATGATGAATGAATAGAATGAACTTAGCATCGTGCCGCTATGTTATGTAGCAAGCATGCTGAAGGCAAATCTTTTCAATTGTATATTTGCCACATAAAAGAAAGAATAATCTGTTGCAAGTGTTGATTTGATGATAATATAAAAGCTAAATTCTCTGTGTTTTCAGGTATGACTATACTGTTAGTGCGAACCGGGCTGAAATATTTTACCCAGAGATAAGGAAGTACTATCCAAGTCTGAGGGATGGATCACTGGAGCTGGGTTATGCGGGTATTAGACCAAAAATTTCTGGTCCTAGACAATCTCCCGCGGATTTTGTAATACAGGTAATTTGTTTATCCCAATCGACTTCTAGAAATTGGTGAGGCAAAGCTGGGGTATTCAGTTTTGATATCAAAATCATTAAAAACTAGAACTTTAGGTGATTGTCAGCAAGAATTGAGCATTATAATAAATATTTGTGTTGTATGCTGTTGTATTGTTCAAACTTGTCAGTGATGATTGAGGATCATTATTCAATACTAATAGACATAAATAGTGCAATATATGCTGTTGCAGGGTGAAGATAGTCATGGAGTAGATGGTCTTGTCAATCTTTTTGGAATCGAGAGTCCTGGTCTAACATCAAGCATGGCAATTGCAGAATATGTAGCAGACAGGTTTTTGAAATAATTATTCAGTCGCAATTGAAGTCTGTTAAAGCTTGGATCAAGAAATTATAAGTGTCAAAATTCTCATTGATCAAAGAATAGAGTTACAGAGATTGAGTTTCTGCAAGAGTAAAATATGGTACTGTATCTCTATTAACTTGCTATTTTCTATCTAGTGCTGTTAAACTATCCATCTATGAATATTTATACACCAAACCCAACTTGGGACAGCAAAGTAGAAAGAAATAATGGGGGAAATCAGCAGAGTTGAGACTTGATAGAAGCATGTGTGGGAGCATTGACCTTTTCTCTACGCATGCTATGGTGAATGTGTGTATGATTTGTGGTCGTGGAAGATATAGAATCACAATAGCCACTAATCTGTAGGATGTTTTGGTGGAAGGAAGTTGGTGGAATATATGAAGTGCGGTTGGATAAAGCCTTGGCTAATGGGCTGGGATCCTTTTAAGTATTTTAGAATGCTTTCAAATGTATAAAAATTGATGCTTTGCATAAACTGAGACAGCTACTCAACATCATCTACTATATGAAGCCTGGTCTTGTTAGTTTGGCATTAAGTACCAAAGTTTTCGTACCGGTCTTCTTTATTGCACAGGATCTGTATTTATAGCAGGTACCAGTTTCTGGTTACTGGTGTCGACGTATTATATTGTGAATACAAGAACTTCACCTGATCGCGCAATCTCGTCCTAAGTAGAATCTAGCAGCCACTAGATCCTCTATGGTGAATTGGGCATGTAATATTGCTTGACTTGCTAAACTATTGTTTCGTATGCTCTTGTTAGCAAGATATCACCAACATATACTAAAAACACAATGATACACTCTCATTGCCTTTTTATAAGAGGCAACTATCATGGTTCACCTTTATTTTTCGGAGTAGAGAAGCCGCAATCCTACAATAGGAGAGAAAATGCATTCTCAAAAGAATACTGAAAAAACAAAATTCATAAAGAACATTTTTTTTAAAGAGGGTTTACACCTTTATATGGTTTGGTTTTCTTTTTAAATCGTCTAACACGAAAAATATTTACTCTTTAAAATAGTAAAAAACATGATATTATTAAAGGTCATTTATGACTTTTAAGATCAAAATTAAAAATAATTGAAAAAAGGGCCACTTTTTTTCTTTTTAAATAACAAAACATGTCTTAATTTACTGCTTATTATGAAAAAAAAAAAAAGCCTTAAGTTACCACTTATAAAAAGTTTATAAAATGTATATAAGAGCATGTGGCTTCTAGCTTATGTGGGATTGTTGGAATGGGATAGTTGTGAAGATGATTTTTCTAAATTTAAAGGATAATATATAGACATTTTAAGTAAAATTTTGAAGCTAAAATTGTGCTTATGTAATTTTTAAAATTTTTAATCACAAAATAATGAAGGATACAATATCTAGGAATTTATAAGCAGGGATTTAAAATTTTTTTTTTCCATTAAATATAATTAAAATTAAAATCGTAAACACAAAAGAAAATGAAAGAAGCCCGAATTGAATAAACCGAGAGGAAAGTGAAAAATACAAGAACTTCATCCAAACTCCAAACATATTACACTTTCTCGGAATGGGTACTTTCCCAAAGAAAGGTTAAAATTTAAAATTTGGACAGAAAATGGTCTTCAATTTAAAATGTGAAAATTTGAAGAGTGCTCGCATACTGCTTATGCGAACTCTAAGTTTGCATAATAAGTATGCGAATCTAGTGAAAAATTTGAAAAAGATGATACATGTCAGCACTGCATCAAGTGACGATAAAATGTGTAGAAAATTAGTTCTCATACTCAGTATACGAACTTTTTTTCAATAAATTCAGCCGACGAATCCAGAACATCAAAAATAAAATTGAGAGGAAAAAAATTTTCAAATATATAGAACAGTCTATATTGTTTTAGTATTAATTATTGAAAATAAAATATATTGCTCGATTTTCGTTAAATATATACTGGAGCAGTACGTTTCCACTTGTCGACGACGTAGTCGGTCTGAATTACAGTCATGCCAACACAACAATATGCATCTATGCTCAATTGTCTTTCGATCAACTTTATAATCGGGTATGCCTCTCGGGGAGTGTCGGGCGAAGAGTCGCCATCCTTTCCTAAGCCCACACCTGTGTACTAACTAACCGGTAAACCATTTAAGTAAATACATAACATTTTTAAAATAAAAAAACCCTTAAATTAAAAATGTTATCTATAGCAAGAGTAGGCACCCTCCGATGTACTCGCATCCAGTTGCTGCCTGGCACAAGTTACGGTAGACATAAGCCAGGACAGCACTCCCCAACTGTATTCCCGACAGGCACTGAAGTCTTCGAGCATGGGGACCAATATCAGCGACGTGTTGTTCTTCGAGGAATCGCAGAATAGGAATCCTTCCATCAGCCACAACACAAAGCATCGAGCACGCTGCTAGTAAACGTATTCCGGCGCGGCGTTCTCCGCAGGCGTCATCAAATGCCTATTGACACAGCGAAGCATGATCTTGCTCCCTTTAAGATTAGCGTCAGTGGGCATGAAACTAAAGAAGTCGATGAAGTACCGATGCACCTGACCGCAGGCCTCTGAAATCGAACACTAACAGGTCATCCATCGACAGGAAGTCCAAGCATAACCTCCACATTCTGTAGCGTGATCGTCGTCTCCTTGAATGGTAGGTGGAATGCATGCGTCTTCGGCTGCCACCGCTCTGCTAGAGCTGAAAGTTGGGCCCATTCGTAGTAAATGGATCCTATACTCCGCACCGGCCCGAATTCGAGCTCGTCGATATAGTCGAGCGTCCGAGGATGCTCTGCGTCCAGTTGCCGCCATATCTGCGTATCCGCTCGTCTGATGCTCATCAGACTGTCGTATCTCTCTTCGCCTCAAAAGATGTGGCTCGATCTATGTTCCCGCTGAAAGAATAGTAAATCACCGCTGATGGGCTCTTGATCGAGCACGCGCTGCTACTGTGAACTCAATGATTCTCCTTGCTCCATCGCTGCAACTCGTATG
The DNA here is from genome assembly GCA_948099555.1 of Croton setiger. NCBI lineage: Eukaryota > Viridiplantae > Streptophyta > Magnoliopsida > Malpighiales > Euphorbiaceae > Croton > Croton setiger. The sequence goes on from CANUEY010089506.1 coordinate 10,891, forward strand.
TGCAAATATACTCGTTAGATCATTTTCGAATTCCTATTCCTTTTATGTTTCTATTAACATTTATTTTTTAAAAATCACTATTATTTCTACTCATATTCTAAATCCTAATATAATAGCACGTAAATTAATTTCGCATATACACCCTATCTAACAAAAACATATTGTTTTAGACAATAAATTTTTTCGTCCGCATACAAAATTTATTCTAACATACTCTTATTTAGGCAATAATTTTTGCATTCAAATTTTTTTCGGCAACTCAGCACCATAAATTTTATCGCAAATACACCACATACAAATCATACACCCTACAATTAACCTACAAATTTATTCTAATCATACATATTATCGTCATTCAATATTATTACTAAAAATAGAAATTCATTTTAAAACTAGCTACAAATCGCCTAAAAACTAAACAAATATATAAAAAAAAAAAACTTAAATTAAACAACACACCTTTTTGTCGCAAAAACTCCAAAAACTCTTCTGTAGCCACTACGAACGTTCGAAATTTAATTATTTTAAAAGAATTTTGAAAGAGTTGTGAAATAGAAAGGAAGAAAACGAAATGTTTACATCTTAAGTAAGTTCACATACCTGATATGCGAACTATTTTTAAATTTTGAATTCGTTCGCATACTGGTTATGTGAACTTACAGCGCGCGCTATGTGGCCTTCTTTGATTTGTCCGCTCTTAAACATGCATATTAATTCGTTCTTAACTTAATTACTGCTACAAGTTCGAATACCTATTATGCGAACTTGTCTTAAAAAAAATAAAAATTCATTAAGTTCTCATATTTGTTTTACTAACTATGCTAGTTCGCATATATGGTAAGCGAACACCTCCTTTGCTGTCCACGTTTAAATTTTTAATGCCCTTTTAGTAAATCGTGCTTGTTCCGTGTGACACTTCAAATCCAATCCACGTCATTTTCGATGTCTTTTCATGCATAACATGCATTTTTATTTAAATGCATCATATTTAATTGGATAATTGATTTAAAATATGAATTATATGATATAAATATGTTAAGGAATGAAATGAAATATGAAAAAAAAGTCATGTTTTAAGCTCGTTGACAGTCGGAAGACAAATGAGGCCCGATTAAGGTTTTTGGTGCGCGACCGATAAAACGTCGGAAACGTGGAAAATTTATGCTATGTAAAATATTTTGATATTTTATGTTGTGATTACTTATAAGATAATAAGAATTTTGGAACCCTAAAACTACGACGACGTTATATGGTTTCGGTTCTGCAAATATTATCGAGGTTTCGGAGTTGGTTTCGACTGCCAACCGAACCGCAAATAATTTTTAGTTTCCGATTTCGACGAAACTTTAAACATATGTTATTAATATTATTTTAACACTAAAAAGAAAATTAAATCAAGTGCTGGAAGAGAGTTGGGCCTGGAATTGTAAAAGAAAGTGAAGGAAGAATGAGGTGGAAGAAAAGATTTGGTTAAGTAAGATATTATGTTTTTTTAAGTTAAAAATGAAGTAGGTGGTGTAAAGTTAGCATGTGAACTTGTTCGAGAGATACATAGGTGGCTGGAGAGAGGATTGAAGAGGTAGAAGAGGCAGAGAACAGAGAGAAATCGTGCAAGAAAAGAAAGAAAGAAAGAGAGAAGAGAGAGAATAGAGAAAATAAGCAATAAACCTTTGGTTTAATACCTTTAATATATTCCTAAGATTTGTAGGAGAAGGTTAGAGGTGATAGAAAGGGAAGAGAGTGGCTGGAAATCGAAGGAGAAGCAAAACACAGTAGAGTTGACTGTGGCTGATTATGAGGTTAGTTTTACTTAGCTGTCTCGCTATGTTAGCTCATTGGTAACGTTCGAGAAGGACGAATGCCGCTGATTTGAGGAGGTTTGAGATGGGACATCCGGTCTCAGATCACACCTTATGATATGAGGAGCTTTACTGATCTGCGTACTGCAGCTATCCGAGCTGAGAGGCTATAGAGGGAAAGGCTTCCATTTGTTCCACGACCGAAGATAGAGGGGGTAGTACAGTTAGAGGACGCGGGTGGTTCCTAGAAGCGTCCACATCAGAGGTCATTTGTTCCTTCTGGTTCTAGGGGCAGAGCACAGGGTATCCAGGCGGATCACAGACTGGGTTTTAGAGGGATAATCCTTCATTTCAGAGCAGTTTAGGCAGAGGTCAGAGTCAAGCTCAGTCACGATCACAGTGTGCTCATTGCGGCAGACACCATTGGGGTGAATGTCGATGCTACACCGATGCATGTTACATGTGCGGTGAGCAGGGAAATTTCCTGAATAAATGTCCTAGGAGGAGAGATCTGGGTCAGGCACCGTTAGAGACATCAATGCACATCACCCGTGCTAGTGGGGCCGGGTCGAGTTTTGGTAGAGGACGTGGTAGAGGTAGAAGATAGTCCACCCAGGCTGGAGGTGGTATATGCAGAGACAGTTTTCAGCAGAATACTTCACAGGTTCATGTTCAGGCTCGAGTTTATGTTTTAAACCACGACGAGGCATTGGCTGCTCCATAAGTGATTGCTGGTAAAATTTCTTTTAACAACGCTGATACTTTTGCTTTTGCATTAATAGACCCTGGTTCTTCACATTCATTTATATCATCTCATATGGCATCCCAAACATCTAAAGAGCCTAAACACTTAGAATATAATCTTACAGTACATACACCTTTGAGGGAAATTGTGAGAGTGAGATAGGTATACCCAAATTGTGAGATTATTATTGTGGAACAGGTATTACCAACAAATTTGATATTATTACCCTTCCACAACTTTGATATTATTCTGGGTATGGATTGGTTGGCACGACATTGATCTAAGGTTGACTGTTATGCTAAAGAGGTTATTTTTGACCCACCAGGGCAATCACGGGTAGTTTTCTGCGGTGAAAGGCAGATGGTACCGGGTTGTTTGATATCAGCAAGGACAACTTTCAGTTTGATTCAGAAGGGCTGTGAGGCATACTTGGCACACGTCATTGATACTCGAGAAATGAACATTAAGTTGGAAGACATTCTAGTTGTCAGAGAGTTTCCAGATGTTTTTCCAAATGAGTTGCCGGGTTTACCTCCAAACAGAGAGATTGAGCTGTCCATTGAATTAGTTCCAAGTACGGTACCCCATTTTTGTTTCTCCTTACAGAATGGCACCACTAGAACTAGAAGAGTTGAAGAAGCAGCTGTAGGAGTTACTTGATAGGAGTTTCATCATACCCAGTGTATCCCCTTGGGGTGCACCAGTGCTTTTTATTAAAAAGAAAGATGGCACTACGAGGCTGTGCATTGACTACCACAGGTTCAATCAAGTAACAGTTAATAATAAGTATCCATTGCCTACAGTGGATGACTTTGATCAGCTGCAAAGAGCTAGAGTCTTCTCTAAGGATGATTTGAGATTCGGTTATCATCAGCTTAAGATTGCTATAGAGGATATTCCAAAGACTACCTTTTGGACTCAATATGACCATTATGAATTCTTAGTAATGCTATTCGGTTTGATGAATATTCCAACTGTGTTTATGGCATTGATGAACAAGATATTCAAACCATTCTATGATAAGTTTGTTATCGTGTTCATCGATGACATTTTGATGTACTCTGAAAGTCCACTGGAGCACGAGAGGCATTCAAGGACTGTTCTATAGATTCTACAAGAAAGACAGCTGTATGCCAAGTTCAGTAAGTGTAAATTTTGGCTGGATCACGTGATGTTTTTGGGCCATGTCATATCAGCTAATGGCATAGAGGTGGATTCTAGAAAGGTAGAGACAATGATGAATTGGCCACAACCACGGAGTGTTATAGACATCAGGAGTGTTACAGACATCAGGAGTTTCCTTGGTATGGCTGGTTACTATCACCGGTTTATCGAGGGATTCTCTCTTATTGCTGCATCTTTGACCAAGTTGCTGAGAAAAGATGTTCCTTTTGTTTGTTCAGAGGCTTGTCAGCACAGTTTTGATCAGATGAAGGAGAAGTTAACTACAGCACCAGCGTTGACTATTCCTTCAAGTACGGGTGGTTTTGTGGTTTACAGTGATGCTTCTCATCAGGGATTGGGCTGTGTCTTGATGCAAATGGGTAATGTCATTGCTTATGCTTCATGGCAGATAAGAACACATGAGAAGTTTTATCCAGTTCATGATATCGAACTAACCGCAGTGATTTTTGCTTTGAAGATTTAGAGACATTACCTATATAGAGAGACTTTTCAGATATTCACTGATCACCAGAGTCTGAAGTACTTGATGACACAGAAAGAGTTGAACTCCATACAGAGGAGGTGGATTGAGTTGCTTAAGAATTATGATTGAACCATCGAATATCATCCAGGTAAAGCTAATGTTGTAGCTGACGCCTTTAGCCGAATAGGTAATAGTACTTCAACCTATTCACAAGTGTCCTCTTTATCACTTGTAGATGAGTTGAAGAAGTTAAATATTGACCTAGATGAGGATTCTGAGAGTACTTTAATGGCAACCTGAAAAGTGAGATCGATTTCGAAAAAGAAGATACAGTAGAATCAGTTGAGAGATCCACAACTGTTAAACATCATCGACAGGGTAAAATAAGGCGAGGTGACTTCTTTTACTCTAGATAGTGGTATATTGATGTTAAACCACAGGTTATGTGTTCCCGATGTGGATGGGCTACGCAATGAGATTCTGGATGAGGCACATAACACAGTTTATACTATGCATCCGGGTGCGATAAAGAAGTATCAGTCAGTGAAAACTCATTATTGATGGCCTAGAATGAAAAGAGACGTGACTGAATTTATGGCTAAGTGTCTGATTTGTCAGCAGATTAAGGCTGAGCACCAGACTCCAGCAGGTAAACTTCAACCTTTACCTATACATATGTGGAAATGAGAGAGAATTACTATGGATTTTGTCACGGCTTTGCCTAAAACCCAACGGAAGCATGACGCTATTTGGGTAATTGTGGATCAGCTTACGAAGTCAGCTCATTTTATCCCAATCAGATTGGGTGTTTCATTGGATCATCTGGCTACAGAGTATGTGAATGAGGTGGTCAGACTACATGGAGTGCCTATGTCCATTGTGTTAGAAAAAGATCCACGGTTTGTTTCACGGTTTTGGCAGAGTTTATAGGCAGCTTTGGGGACAAAGCTACATTTTAGCACTGCTTTTCATCCTCAGAAAAATGGGTAGTCAGAGATAACCATTCAGACACCCAAGGATATGTTGTGGGCATGTGTGTTAGAGTTCCAAGGTTCTTGAGATAATTACATCAGTTTGATGGAATTTGCTTACAACAACCAGTTTCACAGAAGTATAGGTATGGCTCCTTACGAAGCTTTATATAGCAGAAAGTGCAGAAGTCCTATTTGTTGGGACGAAGAGGGACTGAGAAAATTAGAGGGTCCAAAATTAGTTCAGGAAACAGTCGAAAAAATGAGTATAGTAAAGGCAAGGTTGGAAGCTGCATAGGACAGAAAGAAAAGTTATACGGATGAACATCAGAGAGAGATGGAATAAAGTGTTGGGGATAAGGTTTTCCTTCGTGTTTCCCCATGGAAAGGAATTATTAGATTCGGGCAGAAAGGGAAATTGAGACCCAGGTACATTGGTGTTGTCGTTTCCGAAGTTTTCGGATTATTCTTCCAAAAGCAAGTGACAAAACCATTTTGGTTTGAGATGCCGAAACTAGTCGGTCTTAAAAACGTTTTAAAGAGTCGTCACCCGATTTCGGGAAACCAAATTTTTATTTTCAAAAATGACTCCGTTTTTATTTTAAAGGCATTGGTCAAATTACAGAGATTCGGGGTAAGGGGGTTGGGTACGACGGTTTAAGTTACACTTAAACCGCCGCCGGGTAAAAACTGGCATCTGGTTTGTTTTTCTTTCAAAAATTTAAGTTTAAATAAAAATGCCGTTGCTGTGATTAAACTAACGATGTTCCTAATGGAGATAATCGGTCATTTGTGAAAAATTAAATCAAACATACAAAAAGGTTAAAAAGCGGAAATTAAAGTGCGGAAATTAAACAAACAAACCCTAAAACTAATTATTCTTTCTCCGTTTCCGGAGAAAATAATTACAAACCGAAACCTATGAATTTATATTTTACCCATTTAAACCCCAATTTCAACCTAAAAACACCAAAAATTATAAAATTAAGCATTAAATGGAAAATTTCAATTTGGTCCTCCGAAAATGGAAAAATTACAATTAAGTCCCAACACAATGAAAAACATTCATTCAAGTCATAAAACAATCCAAACAAATAAACAATCAATCAAACATACAAAACAACATTAAATCGGCAAATAAAACAAAATGACGATTTAGTCCCCCAAATTTTGGAAAATTACAAAATTGCCCCAATCAAGAAAAGCTACCAAATTACTTTAAAACATACCGTATAAGCTAAACATTGCATAAATATCCCGATGAATTGTATAATCGTTGGAATTATAAGAATGAACAAAAAAAGAAAAATCTAAGTAATGAATTTAGTATTTTATTTTTATTTTTGCATATTTTTTTTTTTCAATATTTTGTATTTTGAATTAATATTTATTAATATATTTATTTGAATATTTTTTTCTATATTTTTGTTTTTCTCTATTATATAGAAAATAAATTTCTATATTACTATTATTTTTTTTATTTATAATATTGAATATTTTAATATAATATTGAATAGTTTCATATTATTAAAATTTAATATATTATTAAAATTTAACTCAAATAAAAATATCAAATAATCAAATAGAAATAAATAAAAAAAAAACTAATAATAATTTCAATTTTTACAAATTGAAAAAACAATTAAAGTAGTAAATTAATACAAAAATTAATGCACAAAATGAATACAATAAAAGATAAGAAGAGATGCGGCCGCTTCCTACATTTTTTATACCCTCTCCTACAAAGAAATTGGTAAGACCAACCCCGTTGATAATTCCATCAATTATCCTTTTATCAAAAAAATGAATTAATTCAGCTAATTTTCGTATACCCCCAACAAAAGACATTTCATAAAAAGCATCTATGTAACCTCGATTATAAGACCAATTATATATCCCATTTATGATTTTGTCGCAAAGAGTTCTCTTAGGAACCTTTTTATTATTAGTAAACTTATTAGTGAACTTAGTGAAGGAATTTACAAAATTTAAATTTTGTAACGATGAATAAACAGGCTTATATAAAGAGGACGCTAGAAATATTCCGAAAAAAGCTATACTGACTGAAAAAATGGCATTTGTTATCAATTCATACCAATCCACAGACTCACTTTGATTTTGGTGCAAAAGGTTTAAAGATGGAGTTAAAAGTTTTGACAAAATATCCAACTGCACTCCTTCTTTCTGAAATTGATTGAAGGGAATCCCTATGGCTCCAATAAACAAAGTAAATAGTACCAAAACAAGCATAGGAAATAACATAGTATTATCCGATTCATGGGGATAGGAAAAAATCTTTTTCGTATTAAAATATTTAATAGTAATAAGAGGCCATGCCATAGTCATATTTCTAATATTATGGCCAATTTGCATTTGATATGTATCCTTCCAAAACAAAGAAATCCTTTTAGTATTATTCATTGCCAATAAAGATAATAAACGAAAATTGTTGTTAAGTGTTTTTGATTCTTCTTTACCCCATAAAGATATTGAATAAAATGAACTATTTTTGTAATTTTTAAAATGAACATTTAAATGGCCTCCAAAAGTAAGTAAATAAACCCGAAACATATAAAATGCGGTTAATCCTGCTGTGAAACAAGCTATTATTGCGAAAATAGGTGAATACAACCAACTATCATTAAGAATCTCATCTTTGGACCAAAAACAGGCGAAAGGTGGAATACCACAAAGGGAAAGTGTTCCTAATAAAAAAGCAGCTTTTGTAATTGGAATATGTTTTGTTAAACCACCCATCAGAGCCATATTTTGACTCTTATCTGGAGAATAACCAACAACAGTTTCCATTGAATGAATAATGGAGCCAGATCCTAAAAACAACAATGCCTTCGAATAGGCATGAGTAATCAAATGAAATAAAGCGACTCGATAAGACCCCATACCTAGAGCTAACATCATATAACCCAATTGAGACATTGTAGAATAGGCTAAACTTCTCTTAATATCTTTTTGGGCAAGAGCTAAAGTAGCCCCTAAAAAAACGGTTATTATACCTATCAAAGCAATTAGATTCATTATGTAAGGTATGACTACGAAAAGAGGAAAAAGCCGAGCTAGAAGAAATATTCCTGCGGCTACCATAGTAGCAGCATGTATCAAAGCCGAAATAGGAGTAGGACCCTCCATGGCGTCCGGTAACCATACATGAAGAGGAAATTGCGCTGATTTCGCAATTGCACCGGAAAATAGTAAAAAGGCACACAAAATAACAAATAAAAAATTAACCTGATTATTCGAAATCAAGTTATTGAATATTTTGAACAAATCCCGAAATTCGAAACTGCCCGTTATCCAATAAAGACCTAAAATTCCTAATAATAAACCAAAATCCCCTACACGATTAGTTACAAACGCTTTTTGACAAGCATTTGATGCAATAGGTCGTGTGAACCAAAAACCTATTAATAGATAAGAACACATTCCAACCAATTCCCAAAAAATATAAATTTGTATCAAATTCGAACTAGTAACTAATCCCAACATTGAAGTATTGAAAAAGCTCATATAAGCAAAAAATCTCAAATAGCCTTGATCATGAGACATATAATTATCACTATAAAAAAGAACCAAAATTCCAACTGTAGTAATTAATATTGACAAAATAGAAGTAAGTGGGTCAATCAAGTATCCGAACTCTAAAGAAAAATCATTATTGATAGTCCACGACCATATATATTGATAAAAAAAACTGCTATTTATTTGCTGAATAGACAGATCAATTGAAAAAATCATGACTATACTTAACAATAAAACGCTTGGAAAAACCCATATACGACGAAGTTTTTTTGTCGCTGCTGGAAAAAGTAGGAGTCCAGCTGCTATTAATATAGGCATTGGTAATGTAACGAAAGGTATGATCCATGAATATTGATATATATGTTCCATAAAAAACTTTTTAATTAATAATTAATTCTTTCTGATTCATCGGTTCTTATATCTTTTTAAATAAGGCAGTCCGTAAAAAATAGTCAATAAAATCAAATATATATATGAGAAATATATATATATATATATATATATAATAGATATAATAGAAAATATGTAAAAATTATATAGATATAGAATATTCGAAAAATATATATTTATATATAAATAGCAAAAGAAAATAGGAATATAATATATATATATATAACAAAAAACAAAAATATAACAAAAGTCGAATTTTTTATTTTATTTTTATTTTATTATTAATAATTGTTAATTTCTCCAAAATACTTCACATATTTAAACCAAAAAGTTAGAATTGGTCAAATCAATATACTAGTGAAAAAAAAAAAAAAAATAAGTAAAAAAATAAGTGAATAGGCTTATTTTTATGAAAAAAAGGATCATTTCCATACTCAATTTTTATGAATAATAAATAAGAAATAGTAAAGAACGATTTTTTCAAACCAAAAACAATAAATGTCTTTCACATCCAAATTTAATAATAAAAAACTTATTTTTTTTTTTTTAATGGCAGTTCCAAAAAAGCGTATTTCTATATTAAAAAAGCGTATTCGAAAAAATATTTGGAAAAGGAAGGGGTACTGGGTAGTATTGAAGGCTCTTTCATTAGCGAAATCCCTTTCTACAGGTAATTCAAAAAGTTTTTTTGTGGAACAAATAAAAAATTAAAGGTTGAAATAATCTAATTTGATTTGAGATAATAAAAGGTCTAATTTTATTTCTGATTTTCTAATTTCTATTAGAAAATCATAAATAAAATAAAAATTATATAGAAAGATAAAGATTTTCATTCTTTTTCAATGTTTTGAACTAATCAATATTAAATGGAACTACTTTTGGTTTTATCATATGTAGAATACAGAATTCTTTTGTCTATTGAATTTTAAAAACAGTACTTTTTTTGTTTGAAAAAAAAAAGAGAAAAAAGAAAAGACACGAGGTTTTATCTTTATTTTTATTGTTAGGATCTTTTATCATTTATCGACTCATTTGTCACAATCACAATAATAAATATTCCTAAGTTTTGTCTTTTTTATATTTATATATTTTTTTATTTTTATTTTTTTTATTTATACTATTTCAATAGAAAAAAAAAAAAAACAGATTTTTGAATGATCTACTTTAATATTTAATATGCTTGGGATGGAAAAAAGTAGATGAAGGTATATATTAAATTAGAGAGGATTTTCTTTTAGCTTTTAGTACGTAGTATCAATCAATTTTTTTTTTTTGTTATGGTATATGATATGCCCAGAATTTGGTTGTTGTTGTTAAAGAATTCTCTCCATAAGAAAATGGAAAATATTTCCATATATTTTGAAATATTCAAATCGTAATCCATATCCATAAAAAAGTAAAAAAAAAGTCAAACAAATTGGATTTTTTCATTATTTTTCATTATACATTATATTCGATTTTTAAATGAATTTTTCTTCATTAATTTTTTGTAATGTTTCTAAAATTACATTGAATTGACTCTCGACGATTAAAAAACAATCGACTATTATGATTTCGAGGAAGCCGCTATGGTGAAATCGGTAGACACGCTGCTCTTAGGAAGCAGTGCTAGAGCATCTCGGTTCGAGTCCGAGTAGCGGCATAACTTTCTGGAATTTTCAAAAGGGTTCAATAAATCCTATAATGAATTCAATTTCCGATTTCAATTCCATAGAATCAGAACCTTTTTTATTTAAAAATTTTTGAATTTTATGATATTTTCGACTTTAGAACATATATTAACTCATATATCTTTTTCAGTCGTGTCAATTGTAATTACAATTCATTTGATAACTTTATTAGTTGATGAATTCGTAGAACTATATGATTCGTCAGAAAAGGGCATGATAATTACTTTTTTCTGTATAACAGGATTATTAGTTACTCGTTGGATTTTTTTGAGACATTTACCATTAAGTGATTTATATGAATCATTAATCTTTCTTTCATGGATTTTTTCCATTATTCATATGGTTCCGTATCTTAAAAAACACAAAAATTATTTAAGCGCAATAACCGCGCCAAGTTCTTTTTTTACCCAAGGATTTACTACTTCGGGTCTTTTAACTGACATGCATCACTCCGAAATCTTAGTGCCCGCTCTCCAATCCCATTGGTTAATGATGCACGTAAGTATGATGATATTAGGTTATGCAGCTCTTTTGTGTGGATCATTACTATCAGTAGCATTTCTAGTAATCACATTTCGAAAAATTATAAGAATTGTTGATAAAAAGAATAATTTATTAAATGATTCATTTTCCTTTAGTGAGATACAATATATGCCGGAAATAAATAATGTTTTCAGAGATATTTCTTTTCTTTCTTCCAATAATAGGAATTATTACAGGTTTCAATTGAGTCAACAATTAGATGATTGGGGTTATCGTATTATAAGTATAGGATTTATCTTTTTAACTATAGGTATTCTTTCCGGAGCAGTCTGGGCTAATGAAGCGTGGGGATCGTATTGGAATTGGGATCCAAAGGAAACTTGGGCATTTATTACGTGGACTATATTTGCGATTTATTTTCATACTCGAACAACTAAAAATTTTGAGGGTTTGAATTCTGCAATTGTCGCTTCTATTGGTTTTCTTCTAATTTGGATATGTTATTTTGGAGTTAATTTGTTAGGAATAGGGTTACATAGTTATGGTTCGTTTGCATTAACAATTAACATCTAATTTACCAATTAAATTAACATTTAATTGAAAGCGTCTGATGAGTGTAATTATATAGGACAACAAACCATATATACAAAAACTTCAGGTAAACCGTTGAGAACCTTTTGAATCGGCATATTACTTGATTCAAAAAGTTCTCACAAATGCCAAAACAATTTGGTTACAATTCACAATTCATTTTTTTAACTTAATTTTAAGAGACGAAAAGAAAAGTTTTTTTATTGTATAACAGAAGGATTTTTCATTTTTAAAAATGAAAAATCATAGGATTTCTTTTTGATTTTTTGTTTTATTTAGAAAAACTACCTATAAAAATAATTAGATAGAATAGCTTCGACCTTATCCATTGATAATGAAAAAACGAAATCCGGATAAATACCAATACCTATTACAGGCAGAAGTATAGAGATCGAAACAAATAACTCCCGCGGCCCAGAATCAAAAAAATAAGAGTTTGGGACATTAAATGGCTTGTACCCATAAAATATCTGGCGTAACATAGATAATAAATAAATAGGGGTTAATATCATTCCAACTGCCATTACAAAAGTAATTAATATTTTTGACATTAAAAGATATTTTTGACCGGTAATTATTCCAAAAAAGACTATAAATTCTGCAAAAAAACCACTCATGCCCGGTAATGCAAGAGAAGCTAGTGATAAAATACTGAATGTCGTAAATATTTTTGGCATTGGGGTAGCCATTCCACCCATTTCGTCAAGATAAACACGACGTATTCTATCATAACCCGTTCCTGCCAAGAAAAAAAGTGCAGCACCAATAAATCCATGCGATATTATTTGTAAAATGGCTCCATTCAACCCTATATCGCTTATGGAGCAAATTCCTATAATTATGAAACCCATATGAGATACAGAAGAATAGGCTATTCGTTTTTTTAAATTTCGTTGACCAGGAGATGTTAAAGCTGCATAGATTATTTGCATTACGCCCACTATTATCAAACAAGGAGAAAAGATAGAATGGGCGTGAGGTAATAATTCCATATTGATTCGAATCAATCCATATGCTCCCATTTTTAATAAGATTCCGGCTAGAAGCATACAAGTACTGTAATGTGCTTCCCCATGGGTGTCTGGTAACCAGGTATGTAAGGGTATAATCGGTAATTTGACAGCAAAAGCAATAAGAAATCCAATATAAAGAAAAATTTCTAGCGCCACAGGATATGATTGATTGGCTGATATTTCAAAATTGAATCTTGGTTCATTGGAACCATATAAAGCGATACCCAAAGCCCCCATTAATAAAAAAACAGAACCTCCTGCAGTATACAAAATGAACTTTGTAGCGGAATACAGACGTTTCTTTCCCCCCCACATTGATAGAAGTAGATAAACGGGAATTAATTCTAACTCCCACATGAGAAAAAAAAGTAAAAGATCTTGAGAAGAAAATAATCCTATTTGACCACTATACATTGCTAACATCAGAAAATGGAACAATCGGGAATCCCGATTAATTGGCCAAGCCGCTAAAGTAGCTAAAGTGGTGATAAACCCTGTCAATAAAATAGGTCCTAAAGAAAATCCATCTATTCCCAATCTCCAGTAAAAATCAAAAAAATTGATCCATTTATAATTTTCTGTTAATTGTATTAATGGATCGTCCAATTGGAAATAATAAGAGAACGCATAAGTCATTAAAAGGAGCTCTAAGATGCATATACACAAAGTATACCACTTAATTGCCTTATTTCCTCTATGGGGGAAAACGAAAATTAAGGAACCCGCAGATATTGGTAAAACTACAAGCATTGTTAACCAAGGAAAAGAATTCGTGGTAAAGACAAAATACACTTAGACTAGAAAAACCCGTGCTCGAAAACCTAATAAATGAATATATATATATATATATATTTCTATTTTTTTTTTTCGAGTACGAGTTTTTGCCGATAAACAAAAAATCAAATATATTCAAGTGGTTTTTTTGGAAAGTATCAATAAGCTAGAGCCATGCTTCGAGTTGTTTCATGCCATAAATAAACTCGAACGCTCAAGAAATCTGTTGGACATGCGGATTCGCATCTTTTACAACCAACGCAGTCCTCTGTTCTTGGAGCAGAAGCAATTTGCTTAGCTTTACATCCATCCCAAGGTATCATTTCTAATACATCGGTGGGACAGGCTCGGACACATTGAGTACACCCTATACATGTATCATAAATCTTTACTGAATGTGACATTGGATTTCTAATTTTTTAACGTTATAGTTATAAAATTTCAATCTAGTAAATTTCTAAATGAATCATCATATATTTAGACACTAGACGAATCAATGATTTAGCAGAATTTTCCTATTCAATTCCGTATCCGCTCATAAGATAGAGTGGAACCAAGAGATTTTCATTTCTTACGTTTTCGCAAACATGATCAGATAAGTTACTACGTATCATACATGCCAACTCGAATTAATGAATATGAAAATTATATTGTAATTGATTAATACTACTTATTCAACAAATTCGATTGATTGATACCGATTGATTTTCTGTTACGATAAATTGACGAAACAATAGCCGGTCCAATAGCTGCTTCAGCGGCTGCGATAGCTATAACAAAAATTGAAAAAATATTTCCTTTTAGTTGGCGGCTATCAAAAAAATCAGAAAATGTTACGAAATTTATATTAACTGCATTCAGTATAAGTTCAAGGCACATAAGGGCTCTAACCATATTTCGACTCGTGATCAATCCATAGATACCGATAGAAAATAAATAGGCACTCAAAACAAGTACATGTTCGAGCATCATTGACCAACTCCTTATAAATTTCGATTTTTTTCAATATGAACGCAATTCAACATCAACAAATTGGATTGACTAGAATATCACAAGTACAGAACAAAGAAATATGTAGATCAAATAAAATAAAAGAATTTCTACATAAATAATCTTTAAATAGAATTGAAGGAGAATAAAATAAATATGATAACATAAAATTTCATTTTGATTGCGATTAGTAATTCTCAAGATTTATTACTGACGAGCCACAGCAATCGCACCTATCAAAGCAACTAAAAGAATTATTGAAATAAAGTCAAATGGAAGAAAAAAATCTGTTGATAAATGAATTCCAATTTGTTGACCATTACTTATTAAATCTTGTTCTAAAATCTGATTTGTTCTTGTAGTCCAAATAATCCCGTACCATGATGTATCTGAAATAATAGTAATTAGTGAAATAAAAATGCTTGTACAAACTAAGGAAGTAACCCCGTTTCCAACAGTCCAAAGATTCAAATCTTTGTAATATTCTGAACCATTCATGAACATCACGGCAAATAGAATTAAAACATTTATAGCTCCCACATAAATAAGGAGCTGTGCAGCAGCTACAAAATGAGAGTTTGATAAAATATAGAATAAAGATATACAAACAAGAACAAATCCCAATGAAAAAGCAGAATAAATTGGATTGTTAAGTAATACCACTCCTAGACCTCCTAATATAAGACCTAATCCCAGAAAAACTAAAAGAAAATCATGTATTAGTCCAGGCAAATCCATTGCACGTAAAATAAGAGGTAAAAAAATTGAATTGTTTTTTCATGACCTTATTGACTTGACCAGGAAAAACTTTTTTTTTTTTTTAATAGGTCTTAATTGAATTAAACCCTTATAGATTACTATAAGTACAGCTATTGTACTAATCTCATTCTTTCTCAAAAAAGACATTCTAAATTTTATTCTCGAAAAAATTATGGATAAAATTACAGAGATATTAATAGATTTTCAATCCAAATTGAGTCGCGATGCTATTCTAATCAATCAAATCAATAGTTGGAATTTGTTATTTTTATAGTTATTGACCAAGAAAAATAAAAGCAACCCTATTTCCCTCCTTATAGGTCAAAACCGAATTTTTGTTTAATAATTGTACTTTTTAATCACTCAAAGGGATTTTTCTATTTTTTTTGTTGAGTTGAGTTCAAAATTGTTCGAATTGTATAATCGTCAACTACTGACATTGGTAAACGACCTAAAGCAATTTGATTATAATTCAATTCGTGACGATCATAAGTAGAAAGTTCATATTCTTCAGTCATTGATAAACAATTTGTTGGACAATACTCAACACAGTTGCCACAAAATATACAGATTCCAAAATCGATACTGTAATTAAGCAAACGTTTCTTTCGAATGTCAGTTTCCAATTGCCAATCAACAACTGGTAGATCGATAGGACATACACGAACACAGACTTCACAAGCAATGCATTTATCAAATTCAAAATGGATTCGACCGCGGAAACGTTCTGATGTGATTAATTTTTCATAAGGATATTGAATTGTTACAGGTAAACGATTTGCATGGGATAAGGTAATCATGAAACCTTGACCAATGTACCTTGCAGCTCGTATGGTTTGTTGCCCATAATTCATGAATCCAGTTACCATAGGAAACATATCGTGAATTTTTATGAATAATTTTATGTTTGTTTTTTTCTCTTGTTTGAAGACAAATCATGAATTTAGAAAAAGCTTTTATTATTATTCTTTTTTTTTTTTATTCTTTTATAGTGAAAGGAGCTGGAAAGAGGTTGTTAATAAAAAATTGCCGAGAGAAATAGGTAAAAGAAATTTCCATCCAAGATTTAAAAGTTGGTCCATTCTTAGTCTAGGTAAAGTCCATCTTGTTGTAATAGGAATGAACAAGAACAAATAAGTTTTAACCAATGTAATAAGGATACCAATTGTTCTTTCAAAGACTCCACCTATTTTATTTATTTGAAAAAGCTCAGGAACGGATATATACGGAATAGAAATATTCCAACCACCCAAGTAAAGAACTGTTACAAATAATGAAGAAACTAATAAGTTTAGATAGGAAGCAATATAAAATAAACCAAATTTTATACCTGAATACTCGGTTTGATAGCCCGCTACTAATTCTTCTTCTGCTTCTGGTAAATCAAAAGGCAATCTTTCACACTCTGCTAGAGAAGAAATAAAAAAAATGAGAAATCCTATAGGTTGACGCCACAAATTCCACCCCCAAAAACCACATTTTGATTGTGCCTCAACTATATCAACTGTACTTGAACTATTAGATAATTATAGTCGGTAAGAACATTACTGTTCCCATCGCTATTACAGAACCGTACATGAGATTCTCACCTCATACGGCTCCTCGAAAGCTATAAAAAAAATTTAAGGAACAAATCGTATTATTTATTTTGATATATTTATAGAATAGATAGGATCAAAATCAAATCTATCGACGTTCCAAAATTCGAGCAACGAAATTCTATCTGTTATAATAAAAGTACTTCTGAATTGATCTCATCCTTTATTGAATTTTTCTTTTTTGAGTAATAACTTGAATCCTTCGATAAAATACTCTTTGTAAAAGTAAAAAGGAAAATATTCCTTATAAAAAAAAAATACCAATAGAAATTTCAACCTATCGTTTTCAATTACGAAAAAGAATTAGATATTCTCAATTAAGACACGAATCCCATCTTTATGGATAGTGATATAGGCAAAAGAAAAAAAATTCTATTGGAATTAGATTCTTTTTGTTTTTTTTTCGTTCCTATTCTTCTTTCTGAAAATTTCTGAAAAAGGGGGCATTAAAAAAAATGAAAGGATTGTTTCGTTCCTGATAGTTATTTCTTTAATCGGTAGGTAGGAGCATACTCTGGATCGGAATCATGGGGAGTACTGCCTGATCATTTCTACCAACTTAAAGCCCCAATTAATATACTTTTCTATTATCTATTTTCTATTAGGACGAAATATCCTTTTATTTTAGACATAGATAGTTTTCAAAATCTCTATTACTAATCCTTTTTGTATCTTGGTGTTCCTAACCATCCACCCATTTTTGCTTAATCACTTGCTCGAATTATGGTAATACATATAAATGCTAGTGAAAACTCAATAAGATTGATCTTTTGAGCCCGCTTCAAGTCAGGATGACTAATCAACCAATCTTGGGGCAACTGGTCTTCTTCTTTTTTCTGTTTTACTCTTGTACATAGGAAATGAGTCTCAATTTTTTACTTCAAATTTATAAGTTGTTTTCTTTCACTCATATAACTATCCAATTATCCAATTTAGTTCATCAATCAAAATGATGAATAAAAAATAAAGATATCTATTCAATTCATTTCGTCTTATTCCTAAAAAGAAAAGGGAAAATTTTATGTTTCAACGAATCACACGTAGAGATATGGATAACACACAAAGAGTTAATGGTATTTCATAACTAATCGATTGAGCAGCAGCTCGTAGACCACCTAAAAAGGAATATTTATTATTTGATCCATATCCTGACATAAGAAGTCCAACGGGAGCAATACTTGAAATGGCAATCCATAAAAAAACACCAATATTTAGATCAGTTAAAACAAAGTGATAGCTAAAAGGAATTACTGAATAGCTTAATAAAGTTGATATGACTGCTATCGATGGTCCAATACTAAATAAACGAGTATCTCCTCGAGATGGAAAAAGATTCTCTTTGAAAAGGAGTTTTGTCCCATCTGCTAGAGCTTGAAGAACCCCTAAAGGGCCAGCATACTCAGGTCCAATACGTTGTTGTAGCCCCGCAGATATTTCTCTTTCTAACCATACAATTACTAGTATGCCTATCGTGATTCCGAATACAAGAATTAAAACAGGGGCAAAGACCGATAGAATTCCATAGACCTCGTTTAAAGATTCTAATCTAGAAAAAGAATTGATAGCTTGTACTTCTCTTGTATCAATTATCATTTCAACGATCAACTTCTCCCATAATGATATCTATACTACCTAGTATTGTCATAATATCGGCCAATTTCATTCTTTTAACTAATTCAGGAAGAATTTGCAAATTGATAAAACCCGGAGGGCGAATTTTCCATCTCCAAGGAAAACCGCTTTGATCCCCTATTAGAAAAATTCCCAATTCTCCTTTTGGAGCTTCGACTCTCACATAAAGTTCTTGTTTCGGTAATTCAAAAGTAGGCGAGGTTTTTTTACTAATGAATCGATATTCGAAATCGTTCCATTCTGGATTCCCTTCTTTATTAAAACGTCGGATTTCTAAATTTTCATAGGGACCCCCTGGAATTCCTTCAAGAGCCTGTTGAATAATGTTTATAGATTCCAGCATTTCACCGATTCGGACTAAATAACGAGCTAATGCATCCCCTTCTTTTTGCCACTGGACCTCCCAATCAAATTCGTCGTAACACTCATAACGATCAATTTTACGAAGATCCCATTGTATTCCGGAAGCTCGTAGCATTGGTCCGGACAATCCCCAATTTATTGCCTCCCCTGGACCAACAATACCAACCCCTTCAACTCGTTCTAAAAAAATAGGATTTCGCGTAATAAGTTTTTGATATTCAACAACTCTTGTTAAAAAATAATTGCAAAAATCCAAACATTTATCTATCCAGCCATGAGGTAAATCAGCCGCTACTCCCCCAATACGAAAATAATTATGCATCATTCTCATACCAGTGGCAGCTTCGAATAAATCATATACTAACTCCCTCTCTCTAAAAATATAGAAGAAAGGAGTCTGTGCCCCAATATCCGCCATAAAAGGGCCAAGCCATAATAAATGAGAAGCTATACGACTCAATTCCAACATAATTACCCTGATATAACTAGCTCTTTTAGGCACTTGAATATTTCCTAACAGTTCTGGGCCATTTACTGTTATTGCTTCTGTGAACATAGTAGCTAAATAATCCCAACGTGTTACATAGGGCAAATATTGTATAATTGTTCGATTTTCTGCAATTTTTTCCATGCCTCTGTGTAAATAACCTAATATTGGTTCACAATCAATAACATCTTCGCCGTCTAGAGTAACGATGAGTCGAAGAACACCATGCATTGATGGGTGGTGGGGACCCATATTGACTATCATAAGGTCTTTTCGCATAGCTGGTACATTCATAGGGGTTTCCTCGATCTATTCTTCCATGAATTAAATTACTGAAAACAAAAAGAAATTCATCTTAAGATCTAATAAATCAAATAATTCCAAAAAAACTCTTCAAATTAACGAGTTTTTGACTCTCGAATATCCAACCGGCTAATTAATTCTTTATAACGTACTCTATTTTTTTTTGCTAAATAAGACAACGATCGTTGGCGTTTTCCTAGAATTTTCCGCAAACCCCTCTGAGATGAATAGTCTTTTTTATGCAATTCCAAATGTGAAGTAAGTCTTCGTATCTTATTAGTGAAACTTACTATTTGAAATTCAACAGATCCTTTGTTTTCGTTTTTTTCTTCTTGTGAAATAACTGAAATGAATGAATTTTTTCTCATAAAAAAACCTTCTTTTTTTAGTGTTTTTGTAGTTTAATATTTTTTGGTTTAAAATATTTTTTATTGATCAGTAATAATAATAAAATGTATTAATTAATAAATGTATTAATTAATAAATAATTAAAGAATAATGTCAGTTCATTTTATTTTATTTTGTATACGAAATAATCTTTCTTTGTTAGTCATTCAAAATTTTCTCAAATCCAATTTATCTTTCTAAAATTGAAAGTAAAAAAAAATCCATTGAGTCATTTCTAGATCTAATTAATACATGATTGAATTCCATATTCATATGGAGTGTAAAAGAATAACATGCTCATTTCTTGTTTTTATATACTGGTCAGATATGCTATGGGATATATATGACAAATGTACCGTTACTAAAACGGAACCCGTGGATATATGTATATTCTTACCGTACTGAAGCGACTGGCATTATTAGTATCAAACCAATACCGATTCATACAAGCTAAATCTTCTAGTCGAAAATGGGGCCAAATAAAAATTTTTATTTTAATTAGTTTATTTTTGTCTCTATCAAAACAATGTTTACTTTTATCAAAAATGGGACTGTAGTTTTTTATTTTATTAACATTGCAAATTTTTGTATTTATATGAGTATCATTTTGGTTTTGAAAATTGAAAGAAGTTAGAATCCTTAATTCTCTACGACGTTTAGGAGAGAAAATATTTTCAGGAACAAGTAAATCATAATTATTTTTGTCTCTATTTCCCATTAAACTTTGATGTCTTTCAATAGGGTCGGTAAAATGCTTTTTGTCAATATAGATTTTTTCTCTGTATTTTTGATTAATTTTTTGTTTGTTCTTATGAACTAATAAAATACCTACCGTTTGATACAAAATAAATTGTCCATCATTTTTTACTGACAAACGTAGAGGCTCGATAGTAAATATTCCCTTTTTAATCAATTCGTTAAGAGTTAAATTCTTCTCAACCGTCAGAATATTCAGACTTATTTCTTGTCTTTGAATAGAAGAGATAAGAATTTCTCGTGGATTTGTCAGTCTAAGCAGGAGACAATATACTTTGATATTATTGATTATTTTTTGATTTAAAGAACCATTCCATTTTAATTGAACACATAAATATCGTTTTAGAAATAAATCAAGCTCTATTTCTGTATTACTTTTGTTTTGCTTTTTATTTTTATGTTTTTTCGTATCTAATCCCATAGAATCTTTTTCAATATCTTTTTCTTGATTTGTCAAAACCGATCCAAAAGGCTTTTGGTCTTCGGATTCTTTTTCTTCATGATTTTGATGCTCTAATTCAATGAATTTTTTTTTATTCGATGATATAGATATAAAAGGATCTCCCTTTTTCTTCCCGTTGATTTTAGTATTCTTAATAAAATTTTCATTTTTATGAAAATTAAAAATAAGAAATTGGACCGATATTGCCCACGGTTTTATCTTATATGTGTTATAAAATATCACAAATTTTCGAAAGAACCAAAGTTCCAAATTGGATATGAGACGATTTTGTATTTCTTTATTCATTCCCATCCAATCAAAAATATTTTTTTTTTGATTGGGCGAATTGGCTTCTTGATCTTGGTCAATTGTAAAAAAAAGAAGATTTTTCTTATCGATTTTATTAATTATTTGATACTTAGTGGGCCTAGTCTTAGAATTTTTTTTTTCTTTACTTCCAATATCAATCCAGGAATCAAAATCGACCTTTTTTTTTTTTTTAAGAAAAAAATGGAGAATTCTCCAATCAAAATATTTTCTAGTCAGGCTTTTCTCCATATCGGTAATATCATCTTCCATTAGATAGTTATTGATAGGAATACTTTCCAACATGTTAAAAAATTTGCTTTTATTTGTGGTATTTTTATTTGTATTGGAATTATAAGAAATCTCTTGTTTAGTATTTACTTGTAATGGGGATCCATAAATATATGAGTTCTTCTTATTTTCATAATTAAGTGATTTATATGACAAAAGATTATATCTATAGTGTTTTTGAAAATTCTTTTTTTGATGCGGTAATGAGTCTGCCGCAAAATTATTTACTTTTTCGTAATGAATTAATTGGCCTTTTTCATATAAATGGAATTTATGTAATTTTTGATTTTGAACCATATGGTGTTGCTTGATTCTATTTCGCCATTTTTGTGATATTAATCTAGACCATCTAATTTGAGCTAAATCATATTTATATTGATAATGACTCCTTAACCAGTTTTTCCATTGATTCATTACAAAATTTTGAAAATTTTTATCTTTTAATTCGGAATTAAATAGCCCTTGGTCCCTAAAATAATCCTTTATTTCATTCTTAAGAAAAAGCTCCTGATATTGAAGGATAGATTTTAACTTATAGAAATTAATAATTTGGATTTGGGATAATTTGTAAAATACATATGCTTGTGACAAAGAAGATATACCCCAAAAAATTTGTGAATGGTTATTACTAACAGCAATATTACGATTATTAAGATTAAGTGACTTTTTTATAATCGAAAGAAAGTGAATTGTATTTTGCTTTGTTTTATCCATTTTTTTGTGATTTTTTTCATTCTTGTAAACCCATTTAGTAATAATTTTTTTTGTTGATTCAAGAAAAAACTGTATATTGATCCTCGGAATATTAATGATAGTTAAAAAGATATCTATGTATCTCCTTTGAATCCAAATTTTTATAAAAAAATGGAATTTACGCAATAATCGAGCATTTCCTCTTTTTAATATCTGTGAAATATTTTTTGATGATTTTAATTTTTTAACATTATAACTTATTTTTTTAGGATTAATATGTATTTCTGAGGTTCTAATTTTTGTTTCCTTTTCTTTTGTAACTTTTTCTATTTGATTTAGAATTATCTTTCTTCTAGAAGAAAGATCTTTCATTTTTTTCTCTGTTAGTGAATAATTTGTCCAAGCGATAGATCGAATTGGAGTAGACGATTTTTGACTCGTCCCGTTTTTGTTATTGATTATCGAATCTGTTTTTTTTTTTTTTTCATTCAATTCAGATACTTTTATAAATCCAGATAATAAATTTTGATTTCTTTTTGATTTTGAAAGTTTGTTTATTATTTCTTTTCGAAAAAAAATTGTTTTGATGACCCAATTTTTTTTTTCTTCTAAAATTGCTATAACTCGCAAAGCATTTTTTTTCCTTTTTCTAATTTTTTTTTCGAGTTTTTTAAAGATGGGTTCAAAGAGAGAAAGCCGTTTTCGGGGGGAATCAAACGGAAATTCAACTTCCATTCCCAAAACTGTTAAAAAACAAAAATCCTTTTTTTTTTTTTTTTTCATTGGATCTTTGTGAGGGAGTTTTAACTTAGATCTGTGCCAAGGTTTTAGACGAAAAGGAAATAGGATCTTTATTTGAATCCCATCTGTTAACCAGTTTTTTGGAAATTCCTTTTCGGATAATTGAACTCCATTATAGGTACATTTAACATGCATTTCTCTACTCCAATCCTTAAAATCCTCAGACCATTCGGGAATTTGAAAAAATAGTATACGAATGAGATTTTTAGTTATTATTAAAAAAGGTAAAATAAGATATTTTCTAAGAATCGATTGGGTTACTAAAGCACACCCTCTTATTACTTGAGCAAAAGGAATGCTATCCCAAGCTTCGGCTATTTCTATCCGAACTTTTTCCTCTCTTTTCCCGTCTTCTCTTTTGTCCTCGTCTTTTTTTTTACTTTCTTTTGTTTTTTTCTCTATATAAGTAGAATCCGAAATTGTGAATTCTACGTTTTTACACAGCCAATTTATAAACATTGTTTTCATCAGTTCAGAAATGTCAAAAGGAAAAAAAAGAGATTTGTCTATTCTGTCCAAAAAAAGGGGCGAATGCACATTTGCTTGAAACATCCCCAAAATAGGTATTTTGCGTCTTTGTGCTCGCATGGATCCTTTTATTATGTCTCGACGAAAGTCCGGTTGTTGGGAATAACGTATCAAAGTTACTTTGTCTATTTGATCAGAATTCGTTGTATCTTC